>PPHD01002271.1:0-36887 GCA_002909625.1 Bambusicola thoracicus | reverse complement strand
GGCAACCTGATCTAGTAAATGGGGAGGTTGGTGGTCCTGCCCGGCAGGGGGGTTGGAGATTCATGATCCTTGAGGTCCGTTCCAACCCAGGCCATCCTGTGATCTGTGATTCTGTGAATGCCTAACCTTGATTATCCAATATTTCCTGGCATTTCCTGAGCCAGAATGATCACAGAAATGTCCTTCTGCAAAGTGTGCTGTGGAAATCATGTCTTAAAAGGAGTTTATTTCTTCAAACATCACAGGCAAAAATAGCAAGCTGGATCCAGTAAATTGCTGTGGCTGTGGCTGCAGTTTGAAAATAAAAACCTTTTGTTTTCTCTCTAACTTACTTCCATCTCTGGGAAGCCTGCAGAATAGATAACACAGATAATTCTAAGTTCTTTGGGGGATGTTAGAAACTTTTCTTCTCTCCAACAGTACCTGACCCCTAGACTACTTTCAAAGAAATAATAACCTGGACTGTGTGGGTACAAGCTAGTATGAAGTTGGAGATCAAACTTTAAAAGGTACTTAGGTGCTTTTGCTCCCTTTGATTTCAACAAGAGTTAAAAGCTACCACGTCTAAAAACCTGGGCCTACAACCTTGCAGTGCTATACAAAAAGCAACACTGGCAGCTTCAAACATTCAGAAACTCAAGACTTAGTTCCCTTCCAAAACACACAAGAATAGAAATGAGATGGAAGAAAATAATATGGATGAGCTCCTTTAAATGAACTGAGTTTTCAAATTTCTCTCAACCATCAAGTGAGCTAAAAACCTCTGTTTTTAGAATGAAAGCTTAACATCTACTGACAAGAGCCAAGCCTTAATCTGAACAGTGTTCACCACTGTGAGACCAGTGATAAAACCATGAGAACCAACAGTAACATGTACCTCAAGGAGTCTGAGCATTCTAAATGAGAGCACTGGGCTGGGTGTGAAGCCTGGGTTAAGTCACAAGCAGTAAAAAAAATGTGTTTCATCTCCCCCTAATCCTTGTCTGTCAATATCCCCACATCACAAACCATAGTGGGACAACAAGCAGTGCTCTCTAACAGCCTCCTGAAATCACAGTGACAGCATCTCTGCACTCACATCAGCCAAGATGGAAGGACACTTGCTTGAAGTAAATGTGGGTTTTGCCAGGGTTTCACTTCACCAATCTTACAAAAAATACAAAAGAAAATTGAAGTAAAAACACATGAAGGTGTTGTTGGCATCTGCAGATTACAACCACTGGGGATGTCTGAAAATGTTTGTATTGAAACTAACACCTTGGGTGTGCACTGTGAGAATCCAACCAGCATTGCAGCCAAGGCACCAAAGCAAAAGATCATGAGCTTTTCTGGTCCCTTTTTATAAGACAGAAACTCTACCACAGAGCAAGGAGGTGAGGGAGGCACGGGGGAGCCACTCCACTGCTAGCAAGTGCAAGCCAAAACTCCTCCAAATACATTTTAGGGGAGTCAGTGAACCATGGAGGTATTTGTTCTGTTTCTACTCCTGCCAAAAACTCAGATTAGAGACACTCACTTCTGGAACTGACCCTGAAAAACCAGAGAAGCAAAGGCTGATTCCACTCCTACCGACCCCAATCTCTTGCACGTGCCACTAAGTCCCATCAGATTCCCCAGTGATCCTGAATCTCATGCCAGTATAACATGGTAATAATTGCACAGGAGTTTCTTCAAAATCAAATCAGTAAATTCAAACAGAAAAAGTGCCTAAACTCAGTGTGATTAAACCAACACAATAAATACTAATGGCCAAATGGTTTGGACCAATATTTACCGGTGCATGCTGTTGAGTTGATCAGAATACAGAACTCTTTGTGCATGGAGGAGATAGCCTGTTATCACGCCGCAGCTTGTCTTTCACACCACATGCACCACTTACTACACAACTGAAGCACAGCTTAGCAATTTTATTCAGCCGGTCTGCCACAAAAACTCAATTTAAAAGCTGCATTATTGTAACTTGTGGATATGGATCCCATTAACTAGCTCCTTGTCACTTCATATAAGCACCGTTTCTTCACATTTAAGGTACAATTTTAGTAGAAGCTTTTCTTTTCTTTTTTTTTTCCCCCTGCCTCACCTATGTTATCTCAATCTGACTAAACTATCTGCTTTGCTGTACTTTTTCTACCTCTTGGGCATTTAAAGCCATGAGGTACATTTTTAGAAGGTTGCAAGTCTGCTCATTCACTGCGGAGCATGTCCTCGCTTAATGGCAAAAAGTGTGAACCAATCTCTTCAGGTACCATGGAAGGAGTTTAAAGGCCCTTTGTTGCCCTCCAAGATCCTCCATTACTCAATAACATAGCACAAACTCTATACAGAAAACTCAAAAACTGACATTTTCAGGTCCTCAGTTCCAGGCAGATTGTTCCATATCTTGGGTATGTGAAATGTGAAGATCCTTCAGCATGAGGCAGCCCTCTCAAGACAGCGGGCTGTTTATAGCTCACTGGTCACCATCCCATCCTGGCATCTCTACTTCCATACATCCTTCTCACCTTCATGGTCTTTTTTTTGTAGAAGCTGAAGCTCCACTCCACACCCAACACAGACCATTGCCAGAGTTCTACCAGCCCTTCCATTCCAAAATCCCCTTTTTTAATCTTTTATTTTAATCTGGGACTTTTCTTATAGGTGATTTAAAACCAGATTGCTGATCTGAAAACATGGGAAATGGTATCAGTCCTATAGTGTTTTCATCCACCAATTAATACCATATTTTGTACTCAAAAGAAAGCACTCTAACACAGTTCCAGCTCACAAGGAAACTCAGTGAGACATGTTCTGGACAAACTTAGAGCCTTCATATTGTGGAATTCCAAATTTCCAGCAGAGCCATTGGCCTGAAGGCTGCTTGAACTTGCACCAAAGCCTGAAAAGACACAGAGAAGCAGGGTGCCAAAGTGACCTACATTTCACCTCCGAATTTCTGAGCTTAACAGAAAACCATCCAGACTTAAGGCAGGATCTCAAATCCTTCGGCTTCATTCTGTGCTTTTATAGAACCATATTGTTAAGAAGGGAATAAACAAATAAGGAAGGTGCTCTTAAACTATTGAGGGTTTTGTGTGAGGGTCAAGGCTCAGTGCCAAGTGGGACATCATCCCTAATGGAGTGCTGTCAGCATTTTTACAGGATCTGTAGCAAACTAAAAATAGTGGAGAAAAAAAAGTTGTTTATTTGTATTGTAAAATTATGTTTTTTTCAAAGCAAATGCTGTTAGCTGAAAACTGCATGACTATAGGGAATGTCTCATTCATCCTAATGAAACATCTAGTATAACAAGGCCAATAAGAAGTCAATTTTAAGTCAATAACATTCACTATTCCTACTGTTTGCTTCTATTTCACTCAGCTTAGGCACTGACAGATAAGTTTCCAGTTATAGACAGGTTGTCATAATGCTGCTGGACACTGGAACATGACACTAAAGCTGTGTGAAGAAATGTCAATCCTAGTAGTTAGCGACATTTAACTTCCAGATTACTAGAACAGATATAAAATGAAGGGATAACAAAGCCTTGACTCCCAATACGTGTCTACCTTGAAATAATTAATGTCTACCTACAATATATAATTCATGCCAATTTCTCCTGAAGATTTATAGAGCTGGAGAAGGAATTCTAAGATTGCAAATCCAACTTCACAACATTTGGTGTGCATGGGTAAAATTGCTGTTATCAACAATTTTTTCCTAACTTAAAGAAAACTGAAACCAGAATCATTCCTTATACTATGTTCTTAATACACTATGCTTAAATAGTGAACAGGTCTCATATGGTAAACCACAAAGAAGAAAAAGTCAGTTCCTAATCATAAAATGTTAGATTGGCATGTGCTTCCCATTGTTAATGCTAATGAAAATGTCCTGAAGGATCAGTATTAAGCTTTAACAAACGATTTGGAGAGGAGATCTTGAAAGTTAGAAGGAGATCAGAAGTTATAGGGTTATTCATACAGCTAGACTTTTGCTTGCCATAGCAGCACCACTATGGCATCAACAGGTTTAGCAGACATGGAACACAGCCAAGTCAACAACTTCAAAGTTGAAAACGTGATGGTGTTTCTTGACCAAAAGAACTAGTGGAAGAAGCAAAACATCTCTTCTTTGAAAGAGAAAAAAAAAAAGCATAATAGCTACAATGCATTGTTCTAAAGAATCCTTTCATCTCTTTGATCTCTCTACAAATGCAAATCAGTCCTTTCAGTGCTTGAGATCTCCTTTTTAATAAACAATATATTGAATTATGCAGCTAAGTCCATATATTCTCATTAAAGACAATGGAAAGCCTTTACTGGGAACCAGTTAATGTCCACAGTGAAAAAGACACAAGACTGTAATAAAGAATCCTAGAGACATGGTTCCTACGCCTGTGTTCTTCTACTTAGATAACATTTTCCATAAGTATTTATGAACAGAGGATTTAAAGCACTCAGGCTGCAGGTCAATGGGCATATACTCTGGCAAGAGTGGATATTAAAAACAGTTCACAGTAAAGCATTGCACAAAACTGTAGCAAGGTAGATCTCTCTCAACCACATCATAGTATTTCCTTGACTTTCAGAAGATCTATACGGTTTGGCCAAGAGCAGATAATACACTATGAAATAGAATTTGCAAATCTTATCTATGTTATCTAGCCAAAGATGGTCTTTCTATAGCTGGCCAAACGGGCTTCTAACTGATCTTGATCTCCCCTGGAACTCCTGGGATACCACATCTCGCATTGCTTGCAAAATTCTTTACATTCTACAGGCAATCTTACATCGGTTGATCATCATGGTGAACAATCCAGGACTACAGTGTATCTGCTCAAGTTCTTCCACTCCCAGTCAATTTGGAATTCATTGCAAGCATAGCAGTGACTTTTATTAGGGATACATGCAAGTGGTTTTCTGACTCCATGGTATTATTTTATCAAGTGTCTCATGTTGAAAGCAGAATAAACCATCAGTATGTGGGATTAAGTATATCACTCAAAAAAGAAAAGGTATTTTACTGCTTTTTAAAACAACCTTTCCAGTATCCCATGCCCTAAAAGACAATATTTGAGCACAAATGTTCCCTTTTGCAAAGCCAGAACTTCTTTGATCACTTTGCTACAGTTAATTGATACATTTTGGCATGTCAAAGCACCAGGAGGGGGGGGAAGGGGGGAAGGGCACAGAAATTCTAACAAAGGCCTAAGAAAACCCTTCTCCCTTTACATCCTGTACTCATTCTTTCCACACTGGTCCTGAAAACAAAAGACCAATTTCCAAGGCAAAGAGCACCTAGGGGGACTTTTTAGGCAAAGTATTTATCTTTTTAAAATCTTCTTTCACAAATTCAAACCAATGGGTAATGTTAATTAAGCTGCACAAAAACCTTCCAAGCCTATTCCCCTCATTAAAGAACTACAATAACAAGCCACTGGTACATACTGCTGCTATTTAAGAACGTACACAAGAAAAGGCTGCAAGTCTTGATACAAAGTTTGCTGAGACTTTCAGACATTCCCCATATAGAAACTGCAGGGCTGGAGTCCCAGGCATCAAAAGTCCCATTCTGAAAGCTAATAAGATGCAGACCTGGGCTGCTAGAAGGAGCATGCAACAGTAATCACACTAAAGAACTGTTAAGGGAGGCAGATATATTGCCTTGCCATTGTATCTATTTAACAGTCCTACCCTAGTCTGTCTCTACATTAAGATAGTTTAGAAACGGGAAGCCCTCTTTTAATCAGCTTAATGCAGTGCACAGTTAACAGGGTGCATTAAAATGTTGCTCTTTAAAAGTAATAATAAAAATAATTATAAAAGAAAAAATAAAAAGGAGTTACGAATTCTTTTCTCTTAGCTTTTAATTAAAGCAAGGAGAAGTGAGTTCTTAGACAGGAAAAAAGTAAGCCTGTGGGGACATCCTTGTGACCCAGAATGCAGGACCTAAATGATCCCAGGATCCCTTCTATGCACCAAGCCTGAGGATGGACTGTGACCACTGGGGTGATGCTGTACTGGCCTGATTTACTACAGCTTCTGCTTCAAGTGGTCGTCAAAGCAAGTTCAGGCACGGTTCATCATTATTATTTCATCAATTAAATGCACTATGCTCAGCTGGCAGTCAGTGAAGTAGGCTGTCACAGATGCATCCAAATCCAGGTCAATGGCGGGCTTTGTTCTTCCAAAATACATATATATATTCGCTGTAGAATGAGATGCTCCATACTAATCAAAACATAAGTGGTGGAAAAACCCAAACCTTAAGATCTAGCAGAAGTTGACCAAGAGGGAAATAGCACACTTTTGTGTCTCTTGTTATTCACTGGAAACACTTTATCTTCTTGGACTCAAAGAAATTTCCATTTGGCAAAAATTCAATAATTGACACTACCTCAAACAAATAAACAAACAAACAAACAAATAAATGACCCTTGCTTCAGAAGGTTCAGAAGGAATGCTAGGCATTCGCGGAATTTGTTCACCCTCAGAAATCTTATTGTTTGGTTTGAATGCAAGAGACAAATAAAGGATAGTGCCCAGTCACTGGAATGCCCTCTAACCCCTACCGCAACCCAGAGCCTCTGCTGCAGGCAGCTTTGCTCTCTCAGAGCGCTAACAGAGGTGCAGTGACCTCAGCAGACCTCAGCCACACAGGTTTTCTTCTGCTTTGAAACAGACACCTAAAAAAGTCCTTTAAGCTGTGTCAACATAACTGAAGAGAAATTCAGGCATTGCTACTATTTTAAAAGCACATCCTTTCTTTAGTCCAGAGATGATTTTTATATAACCTCAGTCACACAGATACATGAGTGGTCAGCACTGCTGCCCTTTGAAATCGAGCAGCTTTGGAGCTGCTTAATGTTAGCTTAGTGTCTGTTCTTCCGGGCTGACGATAATTTCTTGAGGCAACATTTGGATCACAGAGACTTTTCAAAGGAGTTGTGCATATTTTACACCTCCGTCCTGTTAGTTCATATCATGGATATTCTCATTTGTTCCAAGTCATTATATGCGTGGCTTTATACAACATTGACTGTAGGGGTGGGTGACAAATATGTTTTCTTTTCGGAGGTTATCAGCTGACAAATAACTACCATTAATCTTGGCTCTCCATCTTAGGCATAAGGATTTAGCCCTCGTTTTCTTCAAAAAATGTCTATTGGAAGGCATCATAGAAAAGAATGGGTGTATCCTTCCTTGGAGGGCAGCCAATGAATGAAGATCCCAAGCAGGAGGAGGAGAGCACTGCCAGTGTTATTCAGCTAAAAGCCCAGCCCACGAGGCTGACGGGACTCCATGTGATCTTGAGCAGCAGATTAATCTTCACTGCAACAGCAGAAAGGCAAGCCAAAGAGGCCCTGTTCTGCACTGCTAAAGAGGCTCAGGAGTTTTTTTTTTTTTCCAAGTAGTGAGATAATCGATACCGAATATGACAATAATCAATAACGCTTCTAAACCTAATTACAAGCCATTCTCCACTCATACTAAACTGTCAGTATCATTAATAAAAGTGTAAGCGGTCTGATCTTGCTCCACTTTCAATCAATAGATTTCAATGGGCACAGTTAGAGTTCCCAGTCAGAATATTTTATTGTTTCTCGTTTATTCTTTTTCTTCTATATATAAATGATGGCATCCACTGCTTTGCTCCCAGTGGATTTTTTGCCACCAGAAAAATTCTGGCCAGAAAAAAAAAAATGTTTATATTTAAAAATAAAATAATGCATGCAATAACTTGTGTGGAAATGACATGGCAGCCTTTTCCAACCATGCATCCCAATGCATTTGCATATTAACTCGTATACTAACGCACAGGTGGACTACCCTCAACTACAGGTGGGGAAACTGAGGCCAGAGATGTAATAATTTGCATACAATTACAGAGGAGGGACTGGGAGTTCTACAGTTGGACTCTAGGTTATACTGCACAGTGTTTCACTTATGGTACTATTTCAGCAAGAGCCTCTGAAGTCACTGAGAGCCCTCCCTTTTGCTTACGTACACGTTTATCTGCACAGTTTCTAAAACTTAAGCCAAAGCTAGATTTGAGCTTTGCTCACAAAATCTGAGCAGATCCCTCTGGGAAGAGAGTAAGGAAATCAGGATCTTCTACTCCGGCTCCTACCAGAGAAAGAGTATCTAAAGAAGATAAGCTGTGTTGTAATAATTAAAGCTGTAGACTGCTCTCACTGGGCTGACCATGTGCAAGTGTCAGAAATAACCAGAAGATCAGTAAAAAACCAGCAGAAAATGAAAAGCTGCAGATCTTCAAGGGATGTTGGCAGTTATAGTCCCTGAAAAACAGAGATGCTTCTACATGGAGTTTCCAAGTCCATCCCTAATTTTCTTGACCTCCTTCTTGACCTACATACAGCTCCCAGTACCTCTGGAGATATCGCAGAACCACTCTCTCTGTCTCATCCTCCTGACATCCATTTCAAGTCCTACAGATCTATAACAGGACCAAAAAAGATTTTCAAAAACTAACTGAACATAACTTTTTGTATTTCAGCATCATTTTGAATCACAAGCGAGGAGAAAAAAAAAAGCATCTAAGAGAAGGCCTTCTGTCAGACTCCGCATTTTCCATTAGTACCTCCTACTCAAGCTCTGTCCAGCTGTACCACCTCCTGCCCCAGCCAGCTGACCAGCAGAGCACGAAAATGAAGTAAGAGGTAAATTCTGTGAAATCTCTCTCTAGGTAAGAGACAAAATAGGTATGAGATGTGAGCTGAAAACCTCTGGAATCAATAGGATTGGCCTCCCCAAGTCTTGCATCTTACCCGTCCAGCATAGCACCTCTTTTAATCTATTATTAATGTATTCAAAAATGCATTAATTAACATCGTGCTCAGGTAAAGTTTGTGATACTAAGTTTAATTTGCTTAAAATGCACTGTTTCAACTAAGTTGACCCACCTACTGATTGCTGTAGTACACCCCAGCTGCAAAGACCCCAATGGAAAAATGGCAAGATAAAATGTCATGCAGCACAGTTTCCTGTCAGAGGTTTCACTCCTTTTACTCCTTGACAAAGGATTCCTGAGTACCTAAGGCTTTATTGGAGTTGCAGTATTGGTATTTTCAGGGTAGCAAAGAATATGGTTCATTTTTCTTAATTTAAAATTCATTTTATTATTCATGTAAAAATATTATCACACTTGTCTAGAAGTCATTTCATTATAAAAGTAGCTAACTGCATTATTTCAGGTTATAATAAAAGTGTGTGCTAATTTTTAATTTAAATGTGGGTAACTTAAACTGTAGCATCTTGGGACTGGAACTATCCTTTTTATTCTGTTTCTTTACAACTCTGGAGAAATAATCTTGGGCTGTGACTGAGATTCATACAAGTTGCCCCAGTATTTATGAAGTAACAACAAAAAAGTAACAGTTCTGAGCTTCCATTATTTGTGTTTAAATGCCATAGTCAATGCTATTCCTTATCACTGCTATAATCTAACCAGATATATCACAGAAAATGAATTCACACTTTCTCCTATCTGAAGAGATAGTGCAAACAGCACAAACACAAAAGTAAAAATAAAGAGCAAAAGTCTTAATGTGTTTTGAAACAAAATTAGATTAATCAGAAGTGACATTACAAACAGTAAACTCCAATAATCTTAGCTGTATGATTAAAGCCAGGGATTTCATGAGTGTAGAATTCAGAACACCTATGTGGCTAAATATTGCAATTACATTCTAGAACATGCTTGATATACTTTTAAACATTAATCCTTTACTTTTGTGTATGCATAATAGTTATTTCTGGGATAATTGCAACTATGCAATGTTTTATGTATTTTGAAATACACAGTAGATAACAATGTACATTAACTTGAATACTAACATTATTAATTTGTGTGAACACAGTGAGCTATGTAACATTTGAATTGGCATCCACAGCCTTTAGCATTAGTTAAGTAGCTGCACTCAAGATAGTAAAGGACTGTAAGATAGAAATCTTGACAGTGCTTCATTTCAGTCTTCCTTAGAAATATCTGTTGGTTCAGAGTTCAACTGTTCCATGTTTTTCAAATTTCACAACAAAAAATGCAAATCACAGTCTCAAATCTGAATATCCTGTCTTGTGACAAATTGCCCAAAACTCTCACGTATTCTTTTTTATTATTATAATTTTTACATAAATGGATTTCTAGTGGCATTAATTTTGCAAAAGTAAAACAAAGCCAAAACTCAATTAAAAAAAAAGCTATTCCAATCTTTTAGAAGAAGCATACATATAATATGTATGGAAACTGCAGTACTGCATATTAAACACAGAAGAAATAGAAATAAAATACATATTAAATGTTCAACACAATGGTTTCAAAGCAGCAACTCCTGTCTCCGGAATGAGAACACTGACATAACTAAGCTTAGTTAGGAAATTTTGTGGGCTTCCTGGGGCAAATAATGGACTCTAATCTCAGTTATTCATGGTAAAAAGAAGGCAAAGTCATAAAATGGCATTAAAGGCACATTATTTGCCAATACAGTCTGCTCCAAATGTGATTATTACTTGTAGAACATCAGCTTTATCAAGAAACCCATTTGAAATCACTAGACTTTTTTCATTAGTGTTTGTTCTGCCATAAGTCAGTTACTCATGACGCCAGCATCCCTCTTGTTCTTAATAGCATCTGAGAGGCTGCTGTAACAGAGGAGACATGAGTGGTACAATACCTGGCAAATAGCTTGGGTGCTCCATATAGCTCTCCTAATGTATAGGGAGAGCTTTCCTTCCTGTGGCCAGTGAATCTTCCTGAAGATGGGTCAAATTAAAGACCAATTTGAAAGTGCCTGTTATTTACCAGTGTAGTCTCTTGGATGTCAAATAAAGAAAAAAAAAACAACTTCCTTTTTCTTCAATAATTCAAGAGTGCTTGGTTATCAGTCTTTCATATAATTATATACGTATAAAATGTTATTGTTATTGTTATTTACATGTTTCCAAGACTACCTTTAAATTCTT
Organism: Bambusicola thoracicus; assembly: GCA_002909625.1. Lineage (NCBI taxonomy): Eukaryota > Metazoa > Chordata > Aves > Galliformes > Phasianidae > Bambusicola > Bambusicola thoracicus. The sequence goes on along the minus strand of PPHD01002271.1, from coordinate 25,926 downwards.
TTACCAGGGAGCTCTCTCTACACCGTTGCTGGTCAGAACTCGAAGCAGAAGCTTGAAAAGACAGTTCTTTTGTTAGACCTCCTTGACTCTTCTGGTGCAGACTTGCTATGTGCAACAAATATGGCAAAGATGCAGGCTTTGCATGGATTGTCATGCAAAAGTTATACATAATAATATTTACTCACTGTGACTTGATTTTGGGTGTAAAATTAACATAGATTACAGGGCCTGAGTTTTATAAACTATTAAGTATCTACCCTGTCAAGATTAAGCATACAAACAGGTCTCTACTAACCAGCTCTCACTGTAGTGATAACCTACTATCCAGCCAATGTAGCCCATCTCCTCCCAACACTCTGTGTCTCCCTCTCTTCCTTTCCAAGTGCTGCAGTCAGTCAACTTTATGGTCAGCACACATGAATGTTGTACACAACATGCAAAAGCTGAGCATTTTAAAACTCATTGCTTCTGCAGACCATGTCCACACACCCCATGCTGTGGAAAGAAGCTGGATGCAACACCATAGCTACTAAAATATTTCAGCCACTGAAACATGTTTCATCCCTTTCCAAAATCCCAAGGGTGAGTAGACAATACTATAAACTGACTGCTCCCCAAGTACCGCATGGACCACGCTTTTACAGTCACATGTAAAAGCAATCAAACAAAAGACCACAACCACCTGAAAAGAGGGGCATTCACGTTGTGACACTCTTGGTCTGAACACTGCAAGAGCATAGGGATAAAGCTGTATTTACATTATGGAAGCTCACAGAACATATCAGGGTGACTCAGACCATCCATACATAGGGAGAGAAGGATTTGGGGAAGTGGAAACTGTTGGTTCTGCTGTACTGAACAACATCCTGTGCAACAGCACCCAAAAACTGACCCTGCCAACAAATCCCATCAGCTTGCCTCTATTTATCTGGCAGCAGAAGTGTCCTGGGCCCTATCAACCTATCTGAGGTGCAGAGCCTCAGGAATTCCCAGACCAGAATCCAGCCTGCATGGCTGCATTTTGGAAAAGGACACAGTGTTTGGGGCGCTGCTATCCTTCTGATATGTTATCATTTCAGCTAAAAGAGAAAGATGAAACACAAAATGTTGTCATCATTTGACAGCATACCTCTATCTAACTCACTCCCCTTTGCAGCTAGTACTGTTTGAAGAAATTAGATGGAGGCCGGGATTCTTCTTTCCGTTAGTGAATAAAAGTAGCACCAACTGGGACTTGATCATTCTGTATCGGGAGTGGACTGTTTTAATGAACCATGCTTCCACAGAAACAGATTCCAAACAACTAAGATAACTCTTGAGGGTCCAGTGCTATCTTACAGCAGACCAAACTGAAAGAAGTTTAGAGGACCTCACATGCTATCCTCAAGCACAATTAGAGCATGATCATGTGCTACACACACACAAATAAAGAGGGACAGTCTCTGAGAAAGCCATAGGAAAGCAAGCACAAGTGCACCACTCAATAATGACACCAGGGTTACTGTCACTTTAACAAGCTTCTACTATAGTGCTATTATCATTCAAAGCTCCTTATCACGCCAAGTGCAAATATTATGACTAGCTGAACATCTAGAGTAATCATTGCCGTAACTGTGTACGTATATTTGTATTTAATATTGAGGGCTGTTGCTGTCACCAGGCTATAAAAACCAAACTGGCATTAACATCAGCGCTAAGGATTTGCATAACGCTGACAAGGATAAAGACTGGCACACTGCTTGATGTGCACTGCGCAGGCAGATTCGTTGCAGTGCAGAGCAAATGGCTGACCAGCACAGGCCAAGATTAGAGGCTTTCTCAGCACATGTCAGCTTGACAGCTGGCCGAATAAAAAGGGGCACGGCAAATGATCACTGCTCAGCAGAGTGCGAGCCCCGTGCAGAAAGCTAGAAATGCTCTCATGGCTCCCTAACTTGATGACTAAAAAGAATCTGAGTTGAAACTCTGAAATCTCTGGCCAACAGTTTCCTTCTGCTGCTCCTTTGGGTGGGAGGCCCTGCAAGGATGGGCCTCTCTCCGATAGGCCTGCTAAAGCTCCCAGGGAAGACCTGAGATACTGCACACTGACACCAGACAGATACTCACAGGTAAAGGGTATGTTCTTATTTTTCAAAAGAGATCTATCAATTGTTTTTTTGGTAGGCTTTCAAGGAATTGAAATGTCTGACTGCATCTTAATTGAGGCCCACAGATGCCAGTTAACATTACCCGGGACTTGAGACGATTGTGCTGTGCTCACCTCTGCTACAGAGCTTCTGCTTCCAGAGTGCTCAGGGGTTTCCAAGGAGAAAAGTGGAGGAAAAAAAAAATGGGGCATTTTTGAAAATCCATCTATCCTCAGTGTATATAAAGCAGGACCATTTTTTGCCCAGAGGTGTGGTGGAAACACCATCCCTGGAGGCTTTCAATGTCAACCAGGCTCAGAGCAACCTGATCTAACAGTGGATGTCTCTGTTCATTGCAGGGGAGTTGGACTAGATGACCTTTAAATGTTCCTTCCAACTCCGAGGACTCTGATTCCTGCCTGGGTGGCCAAAAAGTGCAGATATCATTGAAATGGAGAAGGGGAGCAGAAACTGCAGTAAGATCTCACTTTTACAACCGTTTCTTTATTGAAATTAGTGCAAACCCAACTTAAACATGCAAAGGTCTTGTGAAGTATTGGAAAAAACTTGTGTGAAATTTCTGTCTAAGTTAAATTTGCTGCTTTATACCAGAGGCCCCTGTCATTAACTAAGCTCTGGTCACAAATAAGGTAAATTTTGCAGATTCAAATTCTTACAGAGTAAAGGAAGCAGAATGTCCTCTATGGTAGGATTACAGAACAATATATCCACAGAGAGATTAGGGATGTGTGATTGCCAGTGCAACAACTACCATTATCAGCAGCTTCCATTTTGAGGAACTCACTCTCCAGAAGGAAATATGCACACAGTAAGACAGAGAGATTTAAACATAAGAGGAAGGAGTGTATGCGCTGGAGCATCGGGTGTCTAAAAGGGAATGTGGGCTCTGTGTCACAGAAATACAGACTTGGCTGAACTGTTTATATCTCGCTTTACACTGGCACTAAATTCATCAGCATGAAAGTAGAAAGTTGAGACCCCTCATCAGTGACACTAATTAATTTTTTTTTTTTAAGTGATGTTAAATCCTAAATCAGATTTCGCAAATTGCTACTTGCATCATTTTAGCTGGTATGAAACAAACTGAATGATTCATAACAATGACACTAATCAAATTCTGGAAAGCCAGGAGACCCCCTGCTCTTGCTTGATAACTGGGAAACTGTGAGAGAGGGCAGGAAGCTGCAAGATAAAAGTTAAAGAGGAAGAAACTGAAGCCAGTGATGCTCTATGTAGCTATGCTGTACAGAGAAAGCAAGCCGACAGATCTGTTGTCCTAGAAAACGGGAGAATTTGCAAAAGATTTCAGTGCACAGCTTCTAACAAGCACCTTCTTAGGTGTAATATAGTAGAACGCAGCTACGTTTTGCAAATATTTTAATATACTCAAGTCTTTTGGATATGCACGCGGATGCTTTCAGGGTTAAAACACAGCTACATCATTTCTAATGACTTTGGGTTCACAACCCCAAGCACGGAAGTAACTAGCATTGGAAAATAATCACCAGCAGAATATTTCTTATTCCTGGACAGTAGCAAATGCCTGCTACCAACAGCTACGTCCAGACACTTCTAGATTTTTACTCTTTGGAAATCAGGTAGATAAACCTACACGGAACATAGCCCTCATTCAATTTTCTACTGCAACTGCATACAGATGCTGTAACGTACCTGGCTGTATCGGCATATGCCTTTTCTACCTGGTCTAATGTACCACCCAGTGTGACCTAGCGTAGGACACTGCATATCCAACAGCACTAGAAGGTGGAAGAGGAAGAAAAATGTTTCTTTTAAATACTAGGCACCATTCCATCCCATGGAGAGGGACATTTTAAATCAGGGTTTCCTAACTACAATAGTAATTGAAATTTAACAGGGCAAGTATTGCACAGTGAACACTGCTAAGTATGTTTTATACAAAGATTAGATGTAATAAGACACTTGTCATATATTCCACAACTGCCAAATGATTTTTAAAAACAGATTTATTGAGGGTGACCAGCTGTGTAAAAGACTGTACGACCTGTAACACTGTAGTTAAAGAAACATTATCAGCTTCAAAAAACAGTGAAATTACTTTATCTATTACAGCTACAAATGATGACGAGCTCTGTTACAACTGAACTACGCTAGCAAAAGAAAAACCGTTCCCTGTATTTTTTTAAAGTTAACTCCACTGTACATTTGACAGCAGTTTGCATCTAGATGGGTTCAGAGTTTTACTTTTGATTAGTTGTCTCAGACAGCAGCTATCTGCGCTTGCTACGCTCATATCCATTTACTTCCTCTTGGCAAATGACTCTTAGAAGCATTGCTGGAGATAAAGAATAAAGCGTTTACGTTTTAGAAGTATGTATTTTAACTCAAGTGGAGCCTCTATTTTTAAGGATGAAATTTGCAGCGACTGTGCTTTATACTCATGCTGAGATTATATAAAGAACAATACACATATGCACATGTATACATACACACAGGCATGTATACAAGCAAAAATTAATATACATAATCGAGCTACAAAATCCAGATCCAACTTCAGACTTCAATCAAGACACTGCCCTGAGTGGCAGAGGGGCTGTCATTTGGCCAAGTAACTAAGAAAAGATGTAATTGTGAAGATGGACTGAGCTGGTTTGGTTTCTCCAAGCATTCCATCAGCTCTCTGAAATGAATACTGCCGGCCATGGCAGACCCTTAATACAAAAATTCAGGAATAAAAGTAATGCTTTTAAAAAAACACATTTTTAAGTAGCTCGGCATCAGGCTGTCTCTAATTTCCAATTTTAGGCATGTCTCTCGTTTCGTATTTCTTTTTCAGCAATGAAAACCTATGCTCTTATATCTCAGAGCTTTCAAAGAAAGAGTTGCCAGTGTTGCCACTACAAATGTACACCGTCAGCACGACACCATTATCACCTGTTCTTAAATTAATACCAGGCAGTTTACTTCATCTCAAGCTTATATTCTGAGACAATCAGTTTAATAGCCTATGCAGGTGCAACAGCACAGCCGTATGTCTTCTCTAATGTCTCATTTTAAGTTACCTTTAATTCTGCAAATCCATTTTTTCCATATTTTCAGCTCTTCGTAACAAGATTTGCACCACCAATCCTTTGTCTCCTTCATTATAACTTTATGTTTCAGCTGATCAATAAACATCCCACCTTCTATAATGCCAGGAAATATTCTATGGGCTGCTGTCCTGACGTAGTTTACATGCTAATGCTCTGAGGAAACCATGCATTCACAGATGGCTTTCAACTCATTATGTCGACCAGCTAACTATAAGCATGTAAGGCTCAAGCTGGAGAAAAATATTCTGTTTGCAGAGGGAACATGCAGGAAAACTCAAATACTATTTAAAGATATACTGTGCAGTTCCTGTTCACTACAGCTGCAAAGCCACATGCATAATTATTTCAATGGAATCTCTTCTGCTGACTAGGTAGATACCACAGAGATAGTGCAGCTGTTAGAAATAAGGTCCAGATCCATAAACACATCCATAAGCTTTTGATTTTAAGGGGCTATTAGCTGCCAAATGTCTCTGTGGATCTGCACACAAGTCAGGAGAGCTTTTCCCACCTATGACACCAAGTCTTCACGTGACCTTGGTCACATCACTTAGCCTCATCATTTATCTCACCCACCTGTGAGCAGAGGAAAGGGGGACACGCATTCTCTACAACAAGGGCTTGGGGAGTTTGGTATTAATTTGTTTTTATTAATTGCTTGGAGATCTGAGGAAGAGAGGGAAGCATAAAAGCAAGTGTCATTTTATTAAAGGCAGTCAGAAGACAAAAAGTGGGACAACTCCTGTCATCCTGAAGGAAGGATCCCAGCTGAGAAAGGGAGCACGGGGAGAGGCAGCACTGTGGCAGAGCTGCCATCAGACTTGCAAGTAGTCAGCCTTCTTCCTTTATTCCTTCCTGCTGCACATTTCCTCTATCTCAGGTACTACTCAGATCTATTTCATTTCACACTTTGTGTACTTCTCCCAACCTCTGTGATTGCTTTTTCCTTGAACAAGATCAGAGCCAGGGCTCTGCTCCTGCTGTAGTTCATTGCAGGCTCTAGTCCTGCCTGGTGCTGAGCTCCACGGCCGCAGAAGTCAGCAAGCTCTGAGGATGTTCCAAGCTCTGCAGAAGGGCAGAATCCCACCCTCAGAGAAGAAACTCAGCAAACAAATCTCTCCTGACAACACAGGTTAGCTGATACTTCTTTACCTGCTGTGCAGCTCCCCTCTTTTTACTCTGCAACCTAACAGCTGACCTGGAGAACTGTACAAGGTACAAGTCGCTCAGCAGGATCTCAGGGACATCGCAATACAGAAAAATCCTACAGTGCTCAGTGTTAGCAGAGCAGCCACAAGGGATGTGTGATCTGCCAAATGAAACATCCTCAAACACAGTCTTATTGGTACGTATTGGACACAAAACATTTCATCTCCAGAGTGACAAACCAGTGCCCACATTCTATTTTTTTTCTAATTAATATTTGACTCACAACTTCAGCCGGCTGGAAATACATACACGTTCCTCAAAGACTTGATAGGCATAAAGTGACTGGTCACGCAGTATTAGCTACTAAGTCCTTTCTTACAGAGCCAGCTGTCCAGAAATCTAATGTTTTTCATGGGCAATTCCAAAGGTTCAACCCAGGAATTTGCTGGCTTTTGCTATCTATTCTAATAGTCAGTCACTGTGCTACACCTTTAGATGATCCCTTTTGCTGCAGCCTATCATGTCTGCCAACTGATAGAAGCGCTTTGCAGAGACTGCAAACCCCCATTTTGAAACAAATAAAACACGTGTACAATAGCATACAATACACATTTAGGGAAGCCCCAAAACATTTGGCTTGTACAAATTCATATTTCTAGCTTATCTGTCCCCAGACAGCCCACAGACGGTGCACAGGTCTATATTAATACATATCATAATTCAGTTTACTCTGGATGACTGATAATGGGATTACTGCTCATACCAAAAGGAAGACATCCAAAATTGTATCAGTTCATTCCTAAGGAACAGAATGATTGTCACAGCCTAATATGTTTATTGTCATGAGGCTGAACCAGCAGGGTTAGCTCTATACTGTGCCTGAAAATGAGAGGATATGATTGTGTCATATGATTCGTAGTCAGTGTTTGATACAACAACTGTCTATAAGAAAGGACACCCAACATGAAAAGTGATTCTCTTTGGAACGGTATCTGCAATTTATGAGAACGTTTCATAATCTTGTAACTAACAAAGCAGGGAATACGAGGTGGTTTATAGACACATAAATGGTAGCTCCTGAGAGCTCACTCCCCTCCCTACTTCTGACTCCCTCTGCAAATGGCAACTGAGTTTCCATGTTTATCTGCACAGGTGGGGTGGGCCTGAGCAACCCATCTGGGTAGGTCATTTCCTCCCTGTGGGTCACAGTTCTCCAAAGGGTTTTACTGCAGCTAATCTGATCCTGAGAAACATCCTTCTGCTACTAATGCTGATACTACCAGCCCTCCCCTTGAGTTTTACAGAGATCAGAGGCTGGCCAGACTGGGAAGCCAGGTTTGCCTCTCACCACAGTCAGTCTTCTGAAGTCAAAGGAGAGACTGGTGGTATGTAATGAGGGTTGGATCAGACTTTAAGGACAGAGCTGACTGGCAGAACAAGGGATGATGAGCTGGACTGTAACCACTTCCATGGGAAATGAGAGGCCTACTATAGGGTTATCAAGGATCAGCTACTCTGAGATATATTTTACCACTTTAAACTTCGCTGTAAAAGCCTTGCAAAGCCACAAATTACACTAGCCACAGCAGAGAATTCATTAGCAAACAATGCCACAGGAAAGATATCACCAGAAGGAGAACTAAGAAGCATCACAAGGGTAAAGCATCCTCCTATTTCAATACTGTATGGCAGAAAAACATCTGTCAAACAGTATTGCAGACTGAAGTAATCAGTGCAACTAATTATCACTAATTGTAATATAGTTTCTGTCTTGCTGCTAATACATTTAGACTTGCTAATCAAATCAAACCATTCCACCTTGCTGTGCTGCTTTCAAATAAACATTTCAGCAAGGATAAAAAATGAAGCTCTGTTCTCTTTTGTTGTTGTTGTTATGGCTGTCTGGAGAGGCCAGTGGTTTTTTTCATTTATTTCACACAGCGACAAAAATAGTAGGAAATGCCATCAGGAAGACTACTTGGTACTGTGAAAGGTCTAGTTTAAGAATCAGAGCACAGGTGAGCAGCCACATGCACAGCCCTGTGCTGCCTGGCAGGCTCCCACAGCCTCCACTGCTTTTGGCCCAAATGAAGGGGAATGGCATAGAACGATAGGGAAGTGTTGTAGGCAAACTCTTAAAATAGACATAAAAATCCTGGATTCAGTTTCCAGCTCTGCTGCAAACTTTTGAGTGCAACTTTACCTTGCTAAATACCTCTGTGCCTCAGTTGCTTATCCAAGGAAGAGGGATTATAACATGTCTTTGTCTAAACTGAAAGCTCTTCAAGACAGAAACTGTTCTCCAGTGTCAGTCTGTGCCTGGCTTAACACAAAGAGAACGCTAGCAGGCTTCTGGAAGCTCTTTTAATAAAAATAATTAAAATATGATTTCCAGAAATGAAATTACATTTGCAAGTATATGATTCTTCTTCACCCTGAAAGAAGTTAATGGAACTTTGGAACACACATGGAAGTCCACCTACTTCCATGTGTGAAGTCAATAGCTTTCAGGGGGAAAAACAACTTTTTGCGTTGTGTCACAACAGAAATAAATGTTCTCAAAATGCCATCATCGGTAAATATGCGCTCACTTAGCTTTCACTGCAAAAGGTTAGCCACTATTTTCATATATGTAAATGCAGAAAATACCATAGTTATTGCAACAATGGAACTGCCTTTGAATATTTAGCAGCTCCTCAAAAAGCAATAACCAAATTAACTTGCAGCTAACATTAGTTGCCAATTTAGCACTAACGTTTGACATTCCTAACAATGAAGAAAGAAAACAACTTAATATTTCATACTGAAGAGTGCCTCAGATTTTAATTAATTTTTAGTCTTTGAACTTCGGAAACAGCAACTTGTAGCAGAGTTTACAAAGGCCATTTAAAATCGTGATGTTGATCTAGAAATCAATGCATCTTCACAAAAGGCAACTCGTTAGGAGTAAACATTCCTAAAAGCTGTTTTTGACACACGAGATGAAGCACTTGGAGGCTACTGAAGTGAGCAGTTCTGGGGATGGGGGAGATTAAAATCATGACAACATAATCAAAAATAGCTGAACATAAACATTAAAAATATAGATGAAAAATTATCTGGAAAAAAAAAAAAAACGGATCTGCCTGAGAATAAGTAAGAATTCTTAAAAATCAGAGCCTACATTTTTTTTAAATGATTCTTTTGAAATTAGAAGTACCCGAAGAAGCCCAGGTCTGTGGTGCAAGAGGCACTGTCACTCCACTAAATACAAGTCATGCAGACCATATAGCAGGAATTGCCTGGCAAGTTGCAGACTAATTCTGTAAAGTGCTTAACTGCACTTCTTAGGAGATACTACACATCTTCAACGCCCTCTCATTCAACAGGGATGTGAGGCATGCAGCACTGTCATGACTGACAAGAACAAAATAAAACCTGTGGCTGCAGACAGTTGTGACTACTCACAGTATTATCCTATTCACAGCAATATCTTACTAACATGGTATCCATGCCTCAGCCCTAGAAGTGTTCAAGACCAGGTTGGATGGGGTTTGAGCAAGCTCGTCTACTGGGAGGTGTCCCTGCCCATAGTATGGGAGACTGGAACCAGGTGCTCTTCCAACCCAGAACATTCTGTGATTCTACAGCACAGCACTTTGGAGTGCCTGAAGGAAGTCTCAGATGAAGTATGCATTGAGGAGCTGCAGGGAAGGAAAGAAGGTATCTAAGAGGCTTTCTGAATGGCAGGATTAATGTCAAACAGTTTGAGTGTATTGCTCAACCTGCCAACTCTTCTTACCTGCTGGTCTCAGCTAGGAAGCAAAAAATTCAAGTTCTCGTGCTATCACCAGAATATGCTTGGAAGGAAATTAAAGGTGAGAGGTTCTAGGGTGTGTGATCAGTGCTATGGAAAAGCTTCTTCCCAGAACTAAGGAAGCAAAGATAGAACTTCACCAAACTTTCCATCTAGCCATGAAGTTCTTGCTTCCAGCCCACCAAGATCATCTGAAGTCCATGAACTAAGTCACAAAACCAATATTATACTTCAGCAAATCACGTAACTTATAGACATCGCATGTTTTTTTACATAGTCTCTGTATCTCAACACCAACGAAATATGCACCACTGAGTAAGGAACCATTTCAACAATATAAATTCCAGAATGAAGTCAAAACTTTCTCTGGTGCAGGATCCTGGACTACATTGGGAATGTATTTAACGTATGGTGTTATGGAATTGGAGCTGTTCTGGCTTTGAGAAGGAACCAGGACTGTGGATGAGAGTTCGGAGATGTGTAAGTACAAAGAATTTGTGTGGGAAGGAGTGTGAACTAGCACCATACACATTTGTCAGCTCTAACAGATTTTCAGCTACAACTCTAGCACCAAGAGACACCCATGGATTTTGCATGATTTACTGAAGTTCTTTGCAATTGATGATTATCATGTTGATTACATCGATGTATACATGAAAAACTTTATTCTGAGGAGACAGAATATGGCTAATATTCTTCATTTGAATTTTTCTGTGATTACTCATGTAAAAATTAAGCATAATTTCACTAGCATGGATATAAATAAGATTCAGTTAACTGCTACAGAACATTGTGTGAAAGAAAACAACCAAAGGGAAAGATATTACATGACAGGTCTGTGGGGATTAATCCACTATGTGGCACTCTGCAAACCTTCCAGTGATAATATCAAGCATGTCACATGTTTCCCAGTTGTAAAATGTTGCCATTGCATTATATGTGATATAGTCTGTCATGTACCATAAAATAGAACAGCCCAATTCTGCTTTCGTAAAGTACAGTTTGGGCCAATTTGCAGACATAATCCTGCACAGAGGTCTTGCCAATCAATCTGTAACCTGGGGGAAATAAATAACAGTATTTTCAAGGGTGTAAGGTTAGATGTGGGTTGAATCAGCTCCCTGAGCTGGCTAATCACCTCACTGCAAGAGCGACATGCCACTGAAAGGTAGAAACTGGGCACATTCTCACCTAAAATATTACCCAAAAATATGAATGCTTCTAATAAAAACTGTGCCACTGTATAAAAAAATAAAATCTTGCCACTGACTTCAGTGACAGCAAGAACTGTAATTACCATGAAAACGGGGTTTCTTCTAGGGCTTCTAGAACAAATGAATTTTCAATGGCATGAAAAAGAAATTATCCTAGCCTCATTTGGCCCTTTCCAGATTCATGACTGTATAAAGACCTCTTGACAATTCAGATCTCTTTTGGCCTGAATTAGTCCATAAGATTTTCAGATCTCTCCTGAAATCTTTTCTCAAGACTATTGACAGAAACAAATCAATGAACAAGTATGGTTGCAGCTTACTGAAGGAAAGAAGAAGTTTGGGTTTTGCTTTGTATTTTACAGAGAGAATATTCTCACTTTCTCTGGGATTTCCATGCTGTGTGAATCTGAATTTAGATATTTGAATATTTTTGAATTCAGACACTTATATGACCATTGCAAAATTACAGCTGCATCACTTACGTGTATATTTATATATGTGTATATACACTGCAATTCAGTTATGCAGCAATCTTGAAAGTATTTATTCTGAAAGTACTACAGTGATTATGTGAAAAAGAGTGATTTACTGCTTCCATTTTAGAAATGTGAAAGGAGGCCCACGTACTTTAAGGGACCTACTAAATTCCACACAGGAAGAAACCATCACAGCATGGAACTGAACTTACACCTCCAAAGACTCAAGCCAACAAGGCAGCTGGTAGAATCTTATTTCCAAGACACGTCAAATCTGGAGCCCATCTTTTCCTTCTTTGTTACTCCCTTTCTTTGTCACTGTCACAATTAAATTAAGCTTTTACCTAGCTACTATGTGGTCAGCTGCTCTGCTGCCCTTATTCAGAATTAGTTGTTAGATAGAGGACTAAGATAGCAAACTCTGAAGAATAGTCATTTAGACCTTTATCTCCAGCACACTGCAGCTGTGCCCTAACTTTGGCTAATATATCACTCTGCCTGTAAACAGTAACACCAAACCAAAGTCCTACACTTTCCAGAAGACTTTTCCCTCATTCCTCTGAGAAGCAAAGCACATGTGGATCTCCACCAAGGAGTAAAAGTAAGGTGCTAGGCCAAGGCAATGCAAGGAGCTTCCTACAGCCTCTCTGTTCCATTTTAAAATCGTACCATTTGTACAAATTCTTATTCAAGGCGCAAAATGCAATTTGATTAGCACAGTCTGGAGGGAGCAGCATAGACAGAACAAAAATCAAGCTCTACTCCAAGAGTGAGAAGAAACACATTCTGTAGCAGGTATCCTGGACAAAGTGTCATCCTACAAGGTCCTCAGCCCTTCCCATGGACTTGCTAAGCAGGAAAGAACACCATACAGTCTTAACAACTGGACAAATTTCAGCACAAAAAGTCCACTGTTCCTACTGGATGGCAGATGAAACTCTTAGATAACACTGAGGAGAAAATGAAAAAGAAAGAATTTGTATCAAAAATATTTTAATAAAAACATTTGAAAGCTAATTTCCTAAGGAAACTATACTTACAAAATTAAAATTACAAAAAAAGTGTGTTACTTTGAACCTATTATGCAACTTAAAAAAAAAGAAAAAAAGAAAAAGAGACAGAAGGCTAGAGTGGTATTAAGTTACCAGCAAACTGTGTGTAAACATGAGACTTAGTATTTGGTGTAACAGAAGGCAAGGCACCATGGGCAGTAGAAAATTCATATTTGAGAGCACCTTCTTATGCTCCTGTCACCTTCAAGTCTTGAATTTGAGTCTGCACTTTCAAAAGTGACAAGATCAGGAATAAAGCAATCAAAAAAGAGATTTTCAAAGTGCTTATGCCAACAGAACAATAGATTTAATAGCATAAAAATGTCATAGGACCATTAGGCCTACATAAACAAAGCCGTATATTCACAGCAAGTTGAGATCTGCACCATTTTGGTAGCTTGATTTAACCAAGTAATATTTCTGAAGTGTTTTGAAAGTCAGCAGTATTACAGAAAGCTTCCTGCAGTGTCTGTTACAGAAGCAAAACAACACCTATTATAATTCCATTTCCACACATGCATAACTTGGTTTCGGAAACATCTGCTTGCAGAATGAATTCTGACTCCAGGTTCCCAGATCTGATGAAACCTCCCTTTGCTTTCCTTTGGTTTGCAGCATCAGTGCTTCTCCCTCACTTGAAACTTTCTGTGTCACTGCTTGATCTTTGGCTTTAGCATTGAGGTTTTTCTTAAACTGATCCAAACCCTTTCAGATGTTTAAGGAGTGAATATAAATGTTTTCCCCATTTTAATCTCATATTGTATCCAGCTCTCATAGACAGCAAAATTGATCTGTAGTCTCCCGAAGGCAGCAAGAACTAGTGTAACTAGTGGAGAAGTGGAACTGAGCCCATGCTATATGCCAGGAACCTTTCAATTGACTTTAAAATGGTTTGGATCTGGCCCACTCTCTTCTGGTGACTCTAACACTGACTAAATCTGGTGAGGAAAGAAAAGTATATTTTAATTAGTGAAAATGTCACTTCTGAACATGTTCCTTGAGCAATTCCTACAAATTTAGCCAAGTTTAATGAATATCAGTCTAACTATCTATTGTCCCTTTGCAGTCAGAAAACCCCAGGGGCTGTTGGACAAGGGTTGATAGGAACTTCAATGATCAAGGACTCAGGGACAGGCACCAGAAGTTCTGCTGTGATCAGTCTCTTCTGGGACAACCTACACACAAGACTGTAGTTACAGAGAGGTTTCAACAAAAGCTCTTGCTGTAGTACTTAGTCTGCTTCAGCTGAAGTCAACAGTAAAACTCCTATTGACTTCAGTAAGAGATAGTATAGGCCACTGTTGAGAGCTTTTGAAAATTCGATGCTGCATCATTAAGCTACACAGCAAAAAAAGCAGATTGGTTGGGCAAGCAATGTCTAGCTGTACACGATTCTCAGAGCAGAACTGCACTTATACCACAAGGAATATACCAAAAACTATACTGGAGAGGCAATGTACCTATAGATACAGAGCTACATGTAAAACTATAGCCCCTGCACTCCTTCAAAGTTTCTGGCAGCAATTCTGCAATATTAGCTTTATGCACAGTGTTTCCTCCCCACGTTGCAGTTAGCACAGTTTCAGTTTGAAAATTACGGTCTGTTACATCATCTATAAATTCTTTATACTTGGAAGTATGTCATCCACTAAGTGACTCAGACTATACTGAAGAGATATAAAATGCTAGAATGATGCAACACAATGTTTGGCTCTGACTACGAACTGATCCAATAAAGCTGAGGGGAGGAAAAAATAAAACAATTAATAATAAAAGCCTGATGCAAAACTTTCTGCAGCTCCTTCTGTCTGTGAAAATACATGGGCAGATTTTCTAACCTGCCATCCACCAGGGAGTTTCAGCTTCCTTAACGGATATTCTGAGATCCCAGTTGAGATAAGATTTTCCAAAGAAGTTTTGAATAAGCATCCGATGCTTGAAAGCTGTAGTCAACAACATAGAGAAATCACTGCCTCTTTATGCTTCTACATACATGCAGATTCTTCTTAAAATAAACACACACTTGGCTTTATTGTGAAAGCCTAAACTACACACTTTTGAAACACAGGGTGCTTATGTATCCCACCTGTACTCACTGTCTTAGTTTCAGCTGGGACAGAATTGTTTTCTTCAGAGTGTCTGGTGTGATGCTTTGTTTTTGTTGTAGGAGAAAAACAATGTTGGCAACACACGGATGTTTACAGTTGTTGCTAGGCAGTGCTGTGCAGAGCCAAGGCCATTTGCTGTGAAAGGCCCAAGGAGCTGGGAGGGAACAGAACTAGTACTGCTGACTTAAACTGGCCTTTGGCCAGCCATGTCATATGACATCATGTGGAAGCAGTTTTGAAAGGGGGTGGGAGTTCATCTCGCTCTCTTTCAGTGCTCAGGGGGTGAACTGGGCATCGATCAGGGGATAGTGAGCAAATGCTTGTAAATCACTTGTTATATACATTCATATATATTTATATCTTTTTCCTTTTCTCTATTATAGTAAATAGTTTTATCTCACTCCATGAGTCCTACTTTGCTTTTTTTCAGTTCATCTCCCCCATCTCACTGGTAAGGGGGGGAGTAAACAAATGACTGTGTGATGCTCAGCTACTTGCCAGGTGAAACCACAATGCTCACACAGAACCACGTTCTCCACTGGCATAAAAGTACTGATTTCAGAAACTTTTAAATGAACAGAAAATATGAGCCACATCTCCACTAATTATTTTTTAAAGAAGAATTAGTGTAACTCTTCATACCTCTGTACTTCTTTTCACTTTCAGAAGGCTATAGAAATATTAAATAAATAGTCCATGATTTCAGTGAACTGCTACACTGAAATCCCATTGCACTAAACTGGTAAAAACCTATGTAACATAAAGTTGCAGCTGTGTGAAAGCAAACTTCAGGTCCAGTAAAGTGCAGTCAATCCTTTTCTCCCTATAACTGATCAAAAGAAGGATTTCCTCTTTCAAACAGGTCCATAAGTATTACCGCATTCTGGCAGCCTCCCTGTTTAAGTTTTTCAAACACTGAAAAATAACATAAGCATTTATCTGCTGGCTCAGTTCATTGATGTCAAATTAACAGCAGATTGTCCCTTCACATTACACACAGCTTCTTTCATGTTCTGCGCTTCCTCCCAGGGGAGAAAACAAATACACTTCTGTCTCTGTTTGTAAAAAACAGATTATTATTTGCCTCGGTCAGGCTACAGTGATTCAAAGAGCTGAGGTTCCACCAGTTCTCCCCCTGGATGACAGCTGAATGTCCTGCACGGAGAAGGGCAGCTCAAGATGGCAAAGCTTCAGTTAAAACACTGGCAAGCTCTGCAGAATCTCACAAAAATACCTTATTAAAATACAATTAAAAGACATTAGGATTGCTGCTAAAATGAAACCAACACCTGACTTTTATGCTCTGAACCCCAAAAGCTAGCAGGCCCTGGCACTGCTTTACTACCTAACAGCATGTTTTTGGGGAACTGAGGGGAGTAGAAGGGAAGTGAGAGAGATAAACCTGTGCCTTCCAGGGTTGACCAATAGATTCCTAAGGAGATACAAGAAGTTTTATGCCTAAATTACTGTGATAAGTTGCCATCTCTACCTATTACCACCAATACTCCTTTTGTCAGGCTGACCTCACTGAGTACGTTGCACCATGGTTACATCACATCTTCTTTCTTTTCACTTCCCCCTCCCCTTTTCTGTGCCATCCAAACTCAGAAAAGGATAGGACAGGCTGGACTTCACTGCTGTCCCTTAGTGGCAGAAAGAAGTAAGGATTAAAATACTGAATATCACTTCTTATTTCTCTATCATAGTGTTTAACACCCTACTCAGGACTATTAATAGTATTTTCACAGGCTCGCTCATTCTCTTTCAAGCATACATCTGTACAAACCATGCCATCTTCTGGTGCTTCCTTGCAGCAAAAAAAAAAAAAAAGAAATACCAGTGTCGGAACTTACACTGTCACTCCTATCTCTGAATGTATAGAGAGCCTTGTGTTTATTCTTCTGTGATTGAATGCAACACTGCAGTTCAGGGAAATGCCTCAGGCCTCTACCAGGTATCAAAATCACAGTGAAAAATGAAATGCCAGAAACATTTTGACTTACTGTAAGAATACCAAGTCTATCCTACAAACTAAGACAGCAATCTCCATTTTGGAAAAAACTCCGTATTCAGGTTATAATAAAAGACACTCCTATGAGTAATGCTTTAATATCCAGAACAGAAAATAACTGTGGAATCAGTTTCCTAATGTGACAAAAGTACCTGGGCATCAGGAAACTTTTGACAGCTGGAACTGACTCTCCATATATACTAAAGAGAGACTGGCTAACATGCTGAGTTACTCTTTCATCCCTTAACATTTTTTATCCTATATTCTGCAGAAATATTTCCAAACATTACAGCTTACAAACAAGTGGGTACATGTTATCTCCCCCTGCAGCCAGACAAACCTCCTCAGCACCTTTTCACGTCACAGATTCCCCTCAATTTTAAGAGACTGGTTGATTGCTTCGACTTTCTGCTGGAAAGTTGCTCCAGAGCCTCATTTTTCTTGTCATCTCTTTGAGGCTAACAGAAGTCCCAACCTTCTATCATAGATGCAGCATCAGGCCCACTGTGCAATATACCTTTATACATCATGCATCTCAAAGAGTTTTGAAGAAGTATTTATTATACATTGAACATTAAACATTTGCTATACATCAGTACACTCTCATCCCATAGCATACACAATTATCCACTTAACTGTGAGATGTAGTCATGTGTTCCCATGCAGACTCATTACTGTGGAGGAGGAATGTCATGACACTGAAAAACACTGTGACAGGATGAAATCATGACTGTGTATCAGGCAAGAATTGTCTTCCTTATCCTTACCTGTGGTATCTGAGCACATGCAAAAACTGTGATCAGCTACATTATGGCACAATCTTGGTATCATTAGGTTGGTGTGAACTCTAACCCATTCCACACAGGCCCCAGCTTGGCATGAAGAAGTACCACTGACATTCTGATCCCCTACCAGGCTTCTTACACAGCTCCTGGCAGCACTGAAGGTCTGCATCAGTAAAGTTTTGGCTGAAAGAATGTTAAGGTTTTTTGAAAGGAAACCTGGATTACTTGCCATCTGCTCCTTTGTTTTATAAAAGCCACTATTATTTAACATTAAAGCAATCAAGGCACTAGTATGCTTTCTTCCACTTATGTTGTTTGCCTACTTTTCTATAGCGAGCAAAATGTGAAAAGTAAACCAAGCCAAAGAAGTTTTAACTGTGTTTATGAATCACATTTTTTTTTTCTCCTGAATTCCACGTACTGAACAATGATACAAACATTAGGAATCTGGAAAAAAAAAAAGACAACATACCCTACTGAAAAAGGGAATTGTTGATATTTTCTTCAAGAAATATAAGAAGTTCCAAAGCATCCTTCTAATGTTATATCCAAGGAAGGTAACAAAATTCATAGGTGCTAACTGCCATTAACCTGAGTAAATTGATTGCAAACTGCAGCCCAAAATACTAGCTTGCTGTAGAAGAAGTAACTTTCACCTTGAAGGAGGGTTTTCCCTGCCAGACTGAGGTACAGGCCTTATGTCTGAAATAGTAATAATAAAATAAAATAAATTTTTAGTGGAATTTCAGAATTCTGTTAGCTCTAAAATGCTCCAGAGCTCAAGGATGTGGGAAAAGATTATAGGACCCGATTCTTCATTCAATTTCTCTCTAGCATTCAGAATACACAGGAACACAGTTGGTACACCTGTGCCCACAAGGGAGTAAGCTGTCTTCCGTTCTCCTCTCCATTCAAGACCTGTGATATCATTATTGATAAAGACAGAAGGACTAGAGTTGAGTGGCAACGTGCTAAATGTCAGAGGAACCCATCAGCAAGGAATTCACACAGGGTGAATAAGCATTAATTATCAGTTCCAAATCAAGAGCTCACTTCTGAAGCAGATCATTCAGTTCTCAATGCTTTCTGTGCTTTGTTTGACATCACAAAATCATCTTGGAACAGACCAAGTGGACTTCTTTTGGATAAAGAAAAGGGTCATGTTTCCACATAAAGATCTTTCAGAGTAAAAGAGCCAAAGCCATTCAAGAAAGTTACGAAGCCATCTGGGAGCCAATGCAACTTCGAAAGACTAGATGAAATTCAGATTTCACTGTGTGATTATTCACACTATTCAGAGAGCATTCTGAATATCCCTGGAAGAATCAGATTGTCTTAGTCATGCCAAGGGATAGTATCAGATAAGACAATCTCTCAAGACAATGCTGAAATATTTTCTTGCTTGCCCAATGAAAGCCTAGATGAATTTTCTGTAGGTTTTCATATCTAAACTAAAAGAAAAAGGTGTCTCTTATGCACTTTGCTAGATCAGCTTTTTTATTATCTCTTGGTACATTGGTAGGGAAAGAAAACCAACTCATCCCATCTAGGAATTAAGAACAAGTATAAATGAATTGACTTAGCTTTAAATCACAACACTGAGCAGACACATCATAACTCTAACTAGAATGTTAATCAAACAATTTAACATGGGCATCTGAATATAGAATGGCTAGTAATGACACTCCAGTAAAGAAAATCAATTGCACCTCCAGTTATAGCTGGCAACTGAGCTACATAATCATCTGTTCGAACTTTTACCTGTCCCTCTCAATTCCCTGTCTCAAAACTAGAGCCTTCCTTTTTGTTCACAAGGAACCTATGAGTTTGAACTTTGTTATCTTCACTCTGACATCATTTCTTACCCTTGTTCATCAAGCTCACTGGGTGTTTTAACGTCTCTGCAGTCTGGAAACCTCTTCCGCCAGGCAGAGATGATTTTTTTCCTTAAAAAATAAAGGGGATGCTTATGCCAAAGACCTTGAATTTGACAGAAGCTGGCCCTTGAAACATAAATATATTTTTACTTCTTCTAATCTATTTTCATTAAAAGCAAACCAATACAACAATAACCAAAATTTTATATATATTTGGCTGTCTAAACAAGTGCTTTTCCTTCAGAATAAGGTTCTAAGGTTGGATAGACTTGTAAAGCAACCAAATAATTTTTGTTTACAACTGATTCATTGCACATTCATTATATTAAACCAAATTCTCATAGAATTCCACTACTTCATTAATGCTAATTTCAAGCCTTTCCAAGCGGCTAATAGCATAATGATTTTGGAGCAATTGTTTCTACCTAATAGATCCTTGACCCTGGAAGGTAAAATTTCTTCAGTGGGTCGTAACCCAACAGACTGTAAGAGCCCTGTCATGTCAAGAATCTGCATCTTAATAAACCTCAGGTCATGTATTTGACCAATCTGGTGAGAAATGTGCATTTTTAAAACTCTATAATTATGTATTTACATGATAGTTTGTAACAGTCCAAAAGCTAGCTGATGATTGAAAGATCTTTTAAAAATAATAGTGAACTGTTAAGTAAATATGTACTAATATTTAGTTAGCTATTATTTGAACTTTCTTTTGGAAGAACAGCATTTTTGAAGTTATTTTTAAAAGAAATAATCAAAGTGACACCAAAATATGAAAGTTTACCCTTAGTCTTTACAGTAATTAGAGAAATTACAACTAGCAAACAGCGACTTCAGTTAAAATTACAATAAATTAAAAGGTAAGAATTTAAGGATCAAGTCATACATTGAATATTTGGTTGTCTATTTAGATTTTATTTTATTTTTTATAACGAGTTGTTTGGGTACAGTGGAAGTCATAATTCAACTGAGTCAAACAGAATAAAACTAGATCTTAATCCAGCCAATTAAACAGTGATATCTTCTCTTTCTCATTCTTTAAAAAACAAAACAAACAAACAAACAACAGCTCAGCTAACACTAGTAAAACTAAAAGGTGTCACACAGTAGAAAGTTCCTTAAGAAATACTTTAGTGAATTTCAGGATATTAGACCATATTACAAAATCCATCATTATCATTTGACAACGCTCACTTTAATAGGTGGCAATTAAAAACATAAAAAGGCACTGAAGTGCAAAGAAAACCACCCTCGAACTTTAAGAAGATAACAATACATATATTGTTTTCTGTGAAACTATGAACTTCTTCATAGGATAACAAATCCATAGCTGCAGATTCAGCGAACTATCTCAGCAAACCTACACCAGAAAAATACAGGCTTGCTTACTCTATATTTGTAACAATCTTGACAAAGACACTCAAAGATGAGTTTAGGGGAACATTTATCCCATCACTGTGTTTGGGTAAACTATAGCCACTTTTGCCTTCAATTTATTACTCGCTGTTTGCATTACCTTATTGTCCGGGAGCCTTGGAAAAGAATCTCATTAAGGCAAACACTGACTATACACAGGACAAAGACAGAATCACATCGAAAGAGCTTACAGTTCAGCACCTTTAGAAGAAAGACTTTAATTAAATAATGCAATAAGAAGTACAGAGAAAATAACCAACTATAGCTTTTTTCCTTTTTTTTTTTTTTTTTTTCAACAGAGAGTCCTGAAATCCTGAGCTTAAATCCTGATTTAGTCTCATAAATAAAAATACATTTAAAGGTACCAGAAATGTGAGTTCACACTGAAGGCCTCGTAAGCTCTCTGAATTAAAACTCTTGAATGCAAAGGAAATCAGACTCAAGGCCAAGAACACAGACTGACACTCAAACTCTATTCTTAAATCAGGTCTTTGGCCTTTCCTGCACCTACCTAAGGCAAGCATTATAGCTACATGTTGGCCTAGATTTCAACCTGAGTTTCATCAGTTTTATGAATTTACTTCTGTCTTTAATCATCACTGCCAGTCCTCCTTCTGTGTACGTTGGCATATACATGTGGGGGAGAGAAGGGATGAATCTCCAGTGTCGAAAAAATCAGCTGAATGCTGCACTCCCACACTGAGTTTGGCATACTAAAATCATAGGCTTTTCACAACCCTCAGTTATATTATTCATGCAGAATGCACTCAGCTTTCTATTGTTCCTGCTCTCATTGTTTATAAATGAGTCGTTGCTACATCTGGGGATGGAAGTACTTTTAAGTTTCTCTTAGTAAAATTACTTCTGTAACAAGGTGCAGTACTATCACTCAGAGGTTAAAGAAGTTTCTGGAAATGTTTGTGTTTCTGCAAAGCAATATTTCCTTGCTTTATTGAAACAAAAATGAACAACTCAACTGATCGTTTTGTTTAGGCCAATGGAGACACAGGTTCTTAATTGTTTCCTAAATGTTTCAGAAAGTAATTAAATGCTTCATTTTGTTCCTCGTTACTGAAGTGTTTGCAGAGGAAATTTCTAAATTTGTTAAGACTCTTGCTTTTACATCTCACTTAAATATTCCCAGCACTGACACACTAAAAAAAAAAAAAAGACCCCGAGACACAGGCTTGAAATGTTGTGCATGGTGTAAATACTATTTCTCATTATAGGACATGAAACGTGCCAGAAATTGCTGCTCCCTTCTGTTACAGCCAATACAGCTGCAGAAAACCATGTAACACCTTTGTCTAGCAATATTGTGAATTTCATGATTTAGCTTGTTCAACAGTTCAGGCTGTCATCATTAATCCTGGTGACTGCGCAAGATTCTGATGCATTCCCCAGCTTAGTTTTTTCAATCCAATTTAACTTAATAAAGAGTAGGCTGAATTGCAAAAGAAAAAAAGTAAGTCAGCCACACGGCAACTTAAATACTTTTGGCTTCAGAGGACATCCAACTGTTGGGGTTTAACGTCACACTATTTTAAAGATAGCTGCAACACTCTTTTACTCCTCCTCACGTGAGTCTTTGTTTTTAAGCTTAGAGGACTTCTTTTATGCATCCTGATAAGGCTGAGATATTGCAAATCCAAAGGTATCAACTGACAGACTGACACCTGAAATACTGGAAACAGAAAACTGGAATCAGATCCGTCTATCCATATTCTAGAATGAAGAGGAACCTGTGTTTAGTACTACAGACTCAAGAAGTGTATCAGTTTGCCCAGTAAACGCACATGTAATTGTTTAACTAATTTTAAGCAAACAAACCCATCTTTTTCAAAAACCAACTCCTGTCCACTGGCAAAAATCCCCTGACCTCAAGAAATGGATGTTTTTTGACTTTTTAATATCAACCCCTATCATAACTAATCATAACCCCTATCACGCTAAAAGAAGTTTAAGGAAACCTTCCCCAAGAGCAGTATCATTAAGCCAACAAGATTTCCCCTCTTCTCTGGGTTCCTCTAACACTCTGCACTGTCTTCCTCCTCCCTCACCTCTTCTTGGCGGCTTTTTTCCTCCCCTGGCCAGATTCTGATTTTCATTACATCAGTGCAAACTCTGGGTAACTCCAGTGATCTCCAGAGAAATGTGTCTTGATTTACACCTGCCTAGCCAGCAGAAAATGCAAATTGAGCTGAATGGTATTCAGTTTGCTCATTTGTCCCTTTTATTTATAAGAAATAATAAAAAAAAAGTCTAGATTCCATTGTTCATGCACATTTTCAGTAGTACCTCATTCCTTAACAGCATATATTGAGAAGAGTGTTTTTCACTCAAAACACACAAGGAAAACTTGGTCTGCAATTAGTAATGGAAAAGCACAAAAAGTATTCATTTCAACAATGAAATTCTCAACTCTTCTAGGTCATCTGAATGAGTGACAACAGTGCACTGTTTTAATTGGTTTTAAAACAGCCGTTATTTCTTGATATATTTGCATTTTAAGTGCCAAGTTTCGTCTAAGAAGAAAGAAAATGCTTGCAAATGTTCCTGTCACCGCCATATTCCAATTAGTTTCAGAGGAGCAAAAGGTGACAGATTAAAACAACTCCATGTAACAGTGGAGAGTAAATAACCTACAAATCTGGAAACTATTTTGTGTGTGTGATGAGGACTAGCAGCACACAGAACACATACAAGCAAAAAAAAGTGCATTGAAAGGAGACTGGTTTGTTTTTAATCAAATCCATGCCTATTCAAAACAGTCATATCTGAATTTCTAAGAGCAAGCAAAAATCACTGTGCATTTACCATACTAAATGCCTTTTTCATCAACTAACAAAACAGAAAAGATACAAATGAACCAATCAGGGATTTCGAGTGAGCTATCAGTGTTTAGAAAAGCTAGTTTGCACATTCCAGTTGAGTCACCACAGAGAAGCTGGGGAAAAAAAAAAAAAAAAAAAAAAAAAAAGGAAAAACAAGGGGGGAAATAAATTACTGTGTGCAACTCCATCTGCAAACTGCTTCTCCCGCGCTGGTATGTAATAAAATGTGTTGCTAAGATACAAGCTGCTAAAGAAGTTCATTAAAGGACACTTTAAACAAAGCTGCCAGACTCTTTTCCCTTTAAAGATTGCTTATTTGGTTCTGTCCCTTGTGTTTATAATTAGATCCTCTATATGAGAGATTGTGCTCCATTCAAGCCCACTCAGCAAAGAATGTTAATAAAATAACGTACATAAGACACTGGCTTAGGTGGTATATATTTATGGGCTACAGAGCTGCTGATAGAAATACATTTAGATTCCACTTGTATTTTTAAACAAGAAATAAAGCTTTCCAAAGTAGCTTCTCTCTAGGCTGGAGAGCAGAAATGTCACTGTCCAGCACTCCAGTTTAACTTTTAGAACAGACAGCAAAGAAAACTGGCTTCTTGCCTAAAGTTTGGACTTTCAGAGATGTCTCTTTTTTAAGCTTTTATGTACAAGCCTTCGTTACCAACACCAAAATAAAGGCCAAGATTGTTTATCTTTCACTTGGCAATCTTTATCCTTTTCCACCCGCATCTGAACTCCTAGATGTGTGTTAATGAGCGCAGAATTTTCTTGATCTTAACATAATAATGATAAAGGAAGTCTGTTTTGTCACAGTTTATATCCAGGAAAGTTATTTTATCAAAGAGGTCTTTATCTGACCTTGAATAAGATTTTAGTCTCCCTAATAATGGTAGGTGTATTTTGGCTTTTGTTTTGGCTGAGGGGAGAAGAATGGGCAAGGCGTACTTTGCATTCACTCACTGTGGTGAAATTATATCTTAAGAAATAATTCCAGCATTTATCCGTTCAGCACTTAATAACATGAGACATATAAATCACAGATGAGAGTTAGTATCAGTGATTACATAGGAAATGTTACTTGCCACTTTGTAACCTGCATCTCATATAAAATTCTGTATCACAGTCCCCAGTATGTATATATTTTTAATTATATTTTCAGGCTCATTTACATGCGCATATTGGCTTTCTGCCTGAATGATATCAAAGAGAAAGACCTTATGCTCACACTCAACCAACACACACACACAACACAAGCACATTTATACATAGAGGTGCTCGAGTCTGTACATTTCTGAGAATGGAATCTTGTCTCATCTTTTTTCATTCTTAGAAAAGCTTCAGTTCGCCAATAAATCTTTAGGCAATCTTAGCTGGTTCAAAGCGCTTTAGAAAAATGTAAAATCACAGAAGATGCAGGTTAATCTCTGCTGCGTGTCAAAAGTATCAATGATTATCACTTGGCTCATGTTAATCAAAATGTAATACACATTTTTACTTTCTGTAACCATATAAGATTTGTCAACAATACCTGAGTTTGGTCAGAAAGGATATTCCATGCCTTCTCACTGGCTAAGAAGTAAGCTACATCATAAAGTACTTTCAAGACCAAGTTAAATTAATGTGGAAAGGCAAACAACTTAAACACTGTATAGATTTAATTTATGCTTCAAGACCAATTATATCCTTCTCTTGATGAAATGTAAGCAATCAGACAAATTTTCGGATGAATGCACTGTTCTTAGCACAGCCTCAACGCCCAAGATCTTAGGGCTAAAATCCAACTCTGAAAATAAGATTGCCTCACAAAAAACCCAAGTTAATACCACATATCATATCTACAGAGTTCCAAATACTTATTGTTTTGATTTTACTGCAGTCACACTTAGGGCAAGTTCTCTGGTTCACTTCCATTCAGTCAAATGAGTTAATTCGTACTTCAAACTCAGGCATACACTTAACCCCTCCACAGGTTAAAAAA
>PPHD01002270.1:4909-36889 GCA_002909625.1 Bambusicola thoracicus | reverse complement strand
CAGGAAAAGTTAACTTTCCCTTGAAACAACAAATCAGGAAACTTTTATTGGTTACTTTGCTGTTTGGAAGACTTCCTGACCAACAGTTGGGTGCTGAAAGTTTATACTGAGCTGTTATTTCTGATACATAGTAAACTTTTGAGCTGGTTTCAGGCAAACCTTCTCAGCATCAAACATCACTGTTTGTAGTTCCTATTCAGGCATTTCTAAACTGCTAGGATATAAAATGCTTGATTTTTGTTGTTTTTTTTCATAATTACGATCACTATGAAGTATGATCTTTGCTGAGTAGTATCAGTTACATGTAAGTTGCAACACTGGCCTACCAAACACTAAGGAAAACAGAAGTGCTTTCGTGCCTTTGTGCACCTGTGTAAACGTGAGCTTCACTGCTGGAGAACAGTCTCTTCATTTGTGATTTTACAGCCCTTCATGTAAACATCCGGTTCCCTAACAACAGCCCTTCACAGCAAACCAGCCCTTCTGGTGTTGGTGCTGTTGGCAGCGTGTGCCCTGAGGCTGAGCCGAGTTACAGGTATGGGCATTAGGTATGGGCTTCTTCAAACGAGCTGCTGTTGCCTAAGTTAGAAAAGCTTTCTTCTCTCTTGGCAGTCAGTGTGCTGAGGTGAAGCTTTTCTGTTTTTCTGTGTTTTGAGTGGTTCTCTTCTAAAAATAGCTTTTTATCTTTATGGAAACATAGAAAGTGAGGTATTTCTCTTGTTTCTGAAGATGAATTTGTTTGAATCTTTCTGCTAGAATAATGTCACCAAAGATGACTTTCTTCCTTGATAACACTCGTTATCAGCTTTGTTAAATTCACATGGTAACCTCTAAAAAAAACCAGAAAACACTTTTAAAAGTTTTAGAAAACGCATGGAAACAATTCTTAGGGGAGGTAATGTTTCTGGTTACCAGGGTTGTTTTTGGAAGGTGTGTTTTGTTTTGTTTTATCCCAGTCTCAGCAACTGGAAGCTGTGTTACGGAAGCCTTATGCTTTGCGCAATGCAGTGGCAAACTGCTTCAGAGAATGGGGAAGTTTGTGTAGCTGAGGCCTATGTCAGACATGCAGTTTAATGCTAGTGGGCTGCTGAACTGAAGAGGTTCCTAGAGACTTAACAAGAGGAGCCATCCAGCCAACAGTGCTGTGTAGCCACTACTTACATAGTGAAGTATTCCTCTGTAGTGGTTCACCTCTTTGTTATAAGGACACAGTCTTAGGTTTCTGAAGTCAGAAGTTGAGAGATTATAAAGAAAAGCCATATTTTTCTGACCTGTTAAACCTCTTGTGAAAGGTGAGACAGCTATTGGTAAGCCTGCAACTTTAAGCTGTCAATATATGGAGCAAAGGATGCTCTTGGAGGATGTGCAGTTGCTTCTTCAGGATCGTGTAAAGCTGAAGGATTTGTGACCTAAATCTGTAAACTCTAAGCACTGAAAGCTGATAGAAAACCAGGGAAGAAAGTGCATGTTATGTGTTAATTACTGTTTGTTGACGGGCAGACTATTGGTGAACCACTGGAACAAATTAACTTAAATTGAACTGCTTGCAGGAATTTTGAAGTAAGCAGCTGTTTCTCATTGTATTTACAGCATGCAGAAAGCCTTGTGGCTGGGTGATGATGCTCCGTTTCCCTTCTTGCCCTGCCCCTGACACCCACACACATGATTATCCCTCCAGAAGTGGTTAATACCATACCAGGTGTACAGCTAAAAAAGCTAGTGTTAACCTGCTGGCTGAGAAATTACATTGGAAGCTCTGTGAAATTAACCAGATGGACTGTTGCCTCAAGCATGCAAGTGACCTACAGTGTGGAGATAGCACAGCTATGGTACTCTGTTAAACGTGGCATCTGCTGCAAGCCATGTGTTGCTGACTTTTTTTTTCCCTCTTCCCATCGCTAGGGGAACCATCTGGTTATTTGCCAGGTTAACCTGATTCTATTAGGGTGATCTCTTAGCCAACCTGTAACCTAGCTGTGATGTGTCAGGATTTGTGTCCTGCTGTTATGCTGAGTGATATTTGTGTAAGGAAAGTTTGATGCAGAGATACCAAGTAATGTTTGGGGGAGAGACAACTACACTTCAAATTTGCTTCTTAATGTTAGTTGTTCTGTTCTGATTTTCCTTCCAGCTAAAGATTCTGTCGGATTTGAAGGTCTGATTCCATACCTACTCTGTGATTATTGATTGCAAAGTATTAGGGATATGACCTTTCCTTGTCTGATATGATGTCAGTATGTAATTTTTACTGCTTTTCATGTGTGATCCTTCATGATCTCCTTATGAGGAGGGCAATAAAAAAAGCCAAGTGTATTTGAACTGTTTTCAATTGAGCCAGGTACAGTCTTTTTTCCTTGCATCTTTCTCAGGAGTATAGTCAAGTGATAAGCACTGACACATTTGTTTGAAGATCATGGCGAGGTTCTTGGAAGAGTTGATTGATTCCAATGAAATAATTGGCTTTATCTGAAGGTATCTTAGATAAATTTGCTCTTGGTATGATTAGATAGATGCTCTGCATGAACACTGGAGTGTCAGCCTCGGTCACCCTACTTCCTCTTTTATTGCTCCTGCAGGTGGCTGTGTGTTTAACTCAGCCAAAACAGTGACACTGTATGAGTATGTAAACTCTCTTCTTTCTCATAGGATGATGTGAGGCAGAAAGTGCACCTGAATACATTTGGCTTCTTCAAGAATGGTTTCATGATAGTCAACGTGAGCAACCTTTCATTGAAGCCACCTGTGAATGCTGATGACAAGAGCAGCTCATCAGTAAGTTACTTTGCATCCAGTCACACTGCATTAAGCTTCCTGGGAAATTACCCTTGCAGTGGATTTTTTTAACCTGTTTGAAGTGTCATATCATGAGTAGTGCTGGTTGCATCCTTCCCCACTGTGAGCAACTTGTGAGGATGCATGTCCTATGAGACTTATCCTCAAGTGCTCTCCATTCTGCTTTAAGAACTAATTTTAACTTATCGGATCCTCTGCTGAACTTGTGTGTCTGCATATATCTATTTTATTTGTAAAACAGAATAGTTGAGTGGAGGAGGCCTACGAAGATCCTACGTATATTATATTTGAATTATTTGCTGTGTAACTAGGTAATACCAAAAGAAGGTCTGGATACTGCCTTAAACATAGCACAGTTTATTTAAGAAATGCCATTTTTACTCATTTCATGGTGAATTGACTTCTCATCCTGGGGTGGCTGAGCTGCTTTGATTTGACAGATTCTTCTTAATTGTCTCATAGGTGGGGTTCAGTCTGGATCGGACAAGGAATGATGGGTTCTCCACTTATCTGGTAAGAGACGTGGATTTTCTTTTCTATGATAGGGACATATCATAGTCTGTCTACTTCCATGATAAGAAAGGAAGGAAGAAAGGACCATTAGATACAGGCAGGTTGTTACAGATAATCCAATTTTGCATCTTACTGGACTAAAAATAGTTACCTCCACCTGGAGGAGTACGTGCCCATTTCTTATTAACAGGAAGGTACTTTGAAGATGTTTTGCTTTCATTGACAGGATGAAGAAGTGGATTACTGTATTTTGAATAAGAAACCTGAGCAAGGTGTTTCTGTTGTAATCTTACTTCTGGACTTCAAAAATGATGTGTGAGTAAATAGAATACTTTTTTTATGCTTATTGGCTTATTTTGATAAGTTGATTTTTCCTTTATGATCGGATGTAGAGTATGACAGCCTCTTTAGGAATAATGATTGGCTTAATTTTGTATTAAAAAAAATGAAATTTGTTTCTTCAGTGTGAAGGTACAGTTCTCTGCAGAAGCTTCTCACCTGCTGCCTAAAATTTCGTTTGTGTCTGACGAAAATGCCACTGCCTTGATTACCAAGCCACCAAAATCTGAAGATAAAACTGATTCTGATAAAAGTCCGACGGAGACTAACAAAAATACAGATGGCAAAGGTAAGTCTTGCTAAACCTGACTGTATGTGCTTTCACTGCTGATTTCTGGTCAGTGTGCATCCAACAGTGTGTTGTGGTCGCATTCCAGGGGTCCCCTTAGGCTAGAATTTACACTGCCTTGTAAAAATGGAGCATGCTATCTTTATTTTGCTTAGTTGTTTGAACAAATTGGAGTATGAGACTGGATAACACTGAAGACCATTCATCGACAGATCTACTTTTGCTATTTCTTGCAATAGTGTAGCATGAATGTTAACAGTGTGTTGACATGCAGAAGCCAAAAGCAAAATTTAAGTTTTGAACTTTTACTGTCTTAGCATTTGATGATGTATTCAGGATGAATGGATGTGGAGGGAAGAGTCCTGAGATAGTAGGGAGGGGTTGGGAAGAAACCTCTGTTAATGGTTATCTTGGAAACTGCTACATGGATTAGCATAAGAATATTTGAGTAAGGTATTGGTGATGTGTTGTATGGGAACTGTTGAATCACGGCCTGAACCTCTGATTGACCACCTGAAGTGAGTGCTGAGTCAGCTGTAGGGGCACAGGTGAACGCAGTTTCACCTGAGTGACCAGAAGGGGTGGAGCCTGGCTCTCCTAGACCCCATTTAAGGGCTGACTCCCCAGGAGGAAGGATCTCTATCTGGAGATCCTCCCTCTGGGAATCTTTCAGTGAGCCCAGGACATGGATACAATCTTTATTTCACTTTTACTTTGTAACAGGATAATCTTTCCAATACCTGTTTGCCATACAGCCATACATGTGTAAAAGGTGGTAGTCTATGAGAATGTCTATGCGCAAACAGTCTAAATATACCGTTAATATTTCTATCTCTAGATGCGAAGTCCAAACGAAGTACAACATCCTCTCAGGTAAGAAACTGTCTGCTGATCTCATTCAGAAAGAGTGTGGGGGAGCACTCCAATGTAGGCACGGCCAGGAAGTTGGGAGAAGTGTTTCATTGCTCTTAGCCTCCCCATAAACTTACAAAATGCAGTTCTGATTGTTTGGATGATGTAACCAGATGCAGTAGGTACCTGCTTCAAAATCTGTGTTTATTTTCTTTTTCCCAGAGCATAGTAGAACAAAAGCATCCTGTTCACAACGACAGAGGAACTATCTCATTCCAGGTAGGACTTCTTCCATTGTCTAGTCCTAATGTGTTCCGACAGTCCCTTTGTTTCAGCACACTGATTCACATGTGGTTGTTGGTTCCTATAAAATGTTTGAAATTGTCATGTGATACAGAACAGATTTATATAGCTATGAAAATGTGTGTGGTTGGGATAGGAGCAGAGCAGCTGCTTTTGCATTTGGGTATGATCAAAATTCTGTGGTTCATCGCATTAGATAGAGGACACTTGCTGTTATCTTTTCTCTGCGGTGAAGTAGCTTTAACACTGATGCCTGAAGGTCTTGGGTTTCTAGAGAGCACAACCATAGTGTTTCTCTATCTGGAATATTGTTGAGATTTGCACATGTGCAGGTATCCTCAAAACAGTGTATTTGCTGAAGGGAACCAGCTGACCTGATTTTTCTAGCTCCAGTAGGGATAGCTTCTTTACAGTGCAACCCGGCTGTAAAATGAGAATGATATTGACTTACCTGTTCTTTATTTTCAGTTTTTCTTTAACATCAGTTCTGATGACCAAGAGGGTCTCTACAGCCTGTATTTCCATAAATGTATTGGCAATGATGGGAAAACTCGTGATCAGCAGCTATTTAGTCTTGATGTGAGTATAGCTTCTTAAGTGTAATTAACTCATTCACTTTATCTAAGATATATAACTTCCAATTGTAGCTTGTATACCAAGCACATGTGGTATATGAGTGTATATATGGGGTGGGAAGTGATTCAGAGCTGTGCATTTAATCTCTGTAGTGGCACTTCTGAAGGCAGCAACTACAGTAAGAATTAAAATACAACTTCTAGAGAAATGTTTGGAAATACGAAGGCTACATGTGGGCTTCAGTGTACACAGTTGTGACTGGTACTGTAACGAAGTGAGAGCTAAAACAACTCATGTCTGGCTGCTGTCAGAAATCTTCTCTTTACACGATTACAGATATTAAGACTTGTTGCAATTTAAATAGTTTGTATTTATGAATTTGCAGGGCTTTTTTTTTGCTTTTTTTATCTAGAATCAGGATGCATTTTTATACTGCTCAGTGAATATTCCTAAGGGAATATTCATATAGTCATGTAATTCATATAGTTTTATAGCACATATCCTATCTCTTTCAACATCCGGGAGTTCAGTTCTGTGCTGTGTTGAGCCAGAGTGTAATAGAACAGCTCAGGTTGTGGATGTCATTCTGAAAATGTTTTGAAATTCTTGAGGATGAAGAGCTGTTTCTACATAGGTCACTCTGAAAGTGATGCCTCCGATTTGTTTCCACGGAAATGGCAGCAGGTACAAGGAGTGCAGTAACACTATTTGATAAAGCAGTTTCTTAGCTACAAAACACTATTTTTCAACATAGTCACCACCATTAGCTCTGCATTTTTGCCAGCACCCACCACCTCACTGTGCTAATATCCACTGTTTGGTATCCATACATGTTCAGCAAGTATTGAACATCAGTAGGTGCAATTTTTTTCCGTATCAGGGAATTCAGTGGCACACCTTTGCTTCATGTGCACTTTTGTGTCAGATGCCGTTTGTCAGTCTGCCCCCTCTGCTGGCATCTGTCACATGGCAACAAAATATAATGGAATACTGGTGGGAAGGTTCATCCTCTACTGCCATATGACCAGCATTCACCTCTGATGTCATGGACCAACACAATAAAATAGGAGGCATCACTTCTGGAGCAGCCCTTGTATTTTATTTTTTTTTTATTTGAGTCTTATAACATTACCTCTCCAGACAGACTAATTTTAAATGAAAGTGTCTTTGCATGAGTGCTTTAGCCAAATGGACTTTTTTAACTGTCTGCATAACATACCATTAATATTCAGATAGAAATTACGGAGAAGAACCCTGAAAGCTACCTCTCAGCAGGTGAGATCCCACTGCCAAAACTTTACATTTCCATGGCACTCTTCTTTTTCCTGTCTGGGACTGTGTGGATCCACATACTCCGTAAACGCCGGTAAGGACACAGGTGTTGTTTCAGTGACAAGTATGGGCCTAGCTTGTTTGGTGTGTTTTTTCCACTTATTATGCCCAATTCAGATTTAATCACTTCAAAACTTGAACTCTGGCACAATATTATATGCTTAATGTACATCTTCTAGTTTAAAATGAGATACTTTCATCAGTGCCATTGTTGCAGACCGTTGTTGTAAAGTGATTAATTAAGAGATTGTGTGTGGTGTATGTACTATAGATAGGTTGTGGCAGAAATTAAACAGGAAGTTCCTGCATTGGTAAAAAGGAGAATGCTGTTTGAAAGTAAATAAAAAGAAAAAATGGTTCAATTTTAGTCATATGGGGAATGGCAGCCAGTAATATTCATTATAGTCAAAAGCAGTAGGAATTACTAATTAGAAGCCATGCTTCTTAGTAGCTAATAGCATCAGAAGCCAGGAGCAGATTGAACCCTTGTACTTAGTTTGAAGTTCATGTGGTGATCTGATTGTTTGGTCATTTGAAATTCTTTTGGTGGTCTCATTATTTAGTGCAGTTTATCTGGTGGTGGGATATAGTGACTTGGGATTGGTTTGGTTGATATCCATTTGAGTAATGGTTAGTAATTTTCTGACCATTATAGTCTGTACATACAAGATGTTCCTGTGAATTGCTACCTTCCAACCCAAGGACAGTAGCAGAATGTAGTTAAAATATTGTTCAGGATGCTGTAAAAGTTTGGACTGCAGCACTGAAGAGGATTGCTTCATGCTAATAGTCAGCTCTATCTGGGAGATAATGTTTGACATTCATAGCTGATGAAGAAATATCCTTGCAGCAACTAAAATTTACTGCTGGCTTTTAACTGATACATTTTTCTTTTCAGAAATGACGTCTTTAAGATTCACTGGCTAATGGCAGCCCTCCCTTTCACAAAATCGCTGTCCTTAGTCTTCCATGCGGTACGTATGACTTCTCTGCCTTAAGCTGTTCAGCTGGGAATTAGAGATATGAGATCCAGGGTGTGCTGTTAGAGGAATTTGTATTGAGGGGGCAGAAGAGTAGGAGGGAAGGGGGAGAGGAGTGTCTTTCAAATTGAAATGTTGGTACTGAGCTGCAGCTGTCTGGTGGAAGAGATTCAATTTTCATCAGCAAATTGTGACTTTAAATACAATTGGGATCACGGCCTAATGTGGGGAAGCAGCAAGCATATATGCGAGGCTTGAATGAGTTCCATCAATTCTGATGTTTCAGCCATCTGAGGCTGGCCTGGAAGCTTGGGCAATGGTACTGCTCCAGCTACACGGCTTACAATAAATGTTAATGAATGGGGACCTTGTGTGTAGAATTGAGAGGTGCTTCTTTAGCTGGCACAGTGAGCTCTACCGTAGCAAACACAATATTATAAGCTTTAACACATTCATTACATGAAGTCTCTATTATATTGCCTTGACTTTGCCTTTCCACTGAAATATATCACTAATGGAGGTAGTGACAAGCATTTAATCCTCCTGTTTGTGCCAGTTTTGATCTTCTCCATCAAGTTCATGCTAGGATAACACCTACAAAAACCGGGAGTCAGCAGGTTTGAATCTGATTTCCAATGAAAGTAAAACTAAAAAGTGTCTAGTTCCATAATGCAACTGAACGTGAACAATGAATGCATGAAGATAAAAATGCAGTTGTTTAACTGTAGTTAGGCATGGAAGCTGTGTAGGAAGATTGTAGGTTGTGTAAAGTATATTCATTAATGTTTAGGAAACGGAGTGAATGGGGATGACCTTGATGACACTAAACAATACTAGAATGTTTGGGAGCATGCTTTATCTAAATTATGAGTTTGTACACACTGAAAATGAAACTTGAGATGGCTGTTAAAGCAGACCAGTCTTATGGCTATGGATGGGGTGCTGATGACAGTCTTATAAAGTAGCATATTATGTTCTCTGCTTCCAGATCGACTACCACTACATTTCTTCTCAGGGATTTCCTATTGAAGGCTGGGCTGTTGTCTATTACATCACTCACCTGTAAGTCTATCAGAAGATTTGGTAAATTAAATGGTGAAACTGAATTCCCGTTCCCTCCCAGGAAAACTGGGATATGTTAATTCTTGATGCTGAGCTCTGAGTGACAAGAGAGCAGTGAGCCCAGTGTAAAGGGGAAAGCTCTGCTTGCAGAGGACAGCTGCAGAGAATTGGTACTTATGTGGGCGGAGGAGTAAAAGGAGAAGAAATGCTTGGCTCTTCTTTGTTCATGTTAATATTCAAGTATCTAATTGGCTTTTGGTGTGAATAGTAAGAGTGTGCAGCTGCCAGTGTTTTCTCCTGTTCATGATGGTAAATGGATGATTCCCCCAGGAAAAGACTGCATATATTGGTGGTTGTGAATGAAGGGTAATGTTGCTGTGTAATGCATGGTTGTAAGCAAGGCATCTGTTTGCTGATGTAGGATAAGCATTTGCTAGAGTTATGAATAGCAAGGCTAGCTATTTGGGTTTGTGGCTTTACTGAGTGTATAAGAGATGACCTGGGCTGAAGAGGAAGTATAAAATATCTCCTTGCATTATCTGCTTCTCTTTCAGATTTAAGGGTGCTCTTCTGTTCATCACTATTGCCCTCATTGGAACAGGCTGGGCTTTCATTAAACACATCCTTTCAGATAAAGACAAAAAAATTTTCATGATTGTCATCCCACTTCAGGTGAGGACTGAGCTGTGTCAATACTTAGTGTATTGTGGGAGAGCAGCTTGTGGAAACTGTAACAGGCTGTGAATCCTACACAGAATATAAATTACTGCTTGTATAAGCCTGTGAGCTGAGTTAAAATTTTTTTGGAGCTGTTAAAGGGCCAGAAGTTATGTAATTTTCCCAACTTTTCTCTTTATATCAAGTATTAGATAATGGTTATCAAATAATATCAGCAAGCAAACAAGTAGCTGAAATGTAGGTTTAGTCATACTGGGACAAAACTTGGGCTGCAAAGCAATATTAAATTGCCAAACAGAGAAATTAGATGAAAGTTATCACTTCTGAGATGTTGGCTGAAATGGGCTTAAGGAAAGGGGAGTGCTGGAATTTGTGAGGTCCCTTGGGTCTCATCTCTCCCTCCAATATGTTCAAAGCAATTGGTGGTTGTCTCCTGAAGTAAATGGGAAGGTAGCATTTCTATTTGCTGTTGTAGGTAGATCAGCCTTTCAGCTTTTGGAGATTTGATCTGTTGCCCAGCTGCAAAATCACAAGTATGTGCTTACTGTCTGAGGTTCTTTTAGAACTTGGGTATGGAGCACAAAATGTTGTGAATGACCAGTCTGAATTATTGGCTAGGTTTAGAATAATGTGGTTTGACTGTTTGCTGTCCATGTGCAGAGTGCTGTTCTGTAATTGCAATAGATTTTTTTATTCTATTGCCTTTACTGAAACCATAGATTCAGCATAGTATGCAACAAAAATGGCTACCTTCTGAATGTCAGCAGAAATACATTGCAATCAATTATATTTCTGTCACAGGTGTGAAGGTCTTTTGAATGTGTGATTTTTGCCATAGATGTATAGGAGAAGAATTGAAGTTACTGAATAGGCTCCTTCTGCAACTGTGGGATAGCTTTTGCTGAATGTGCAGCCCACATCTCATCTATCCTTGGCAAGCTTCTGAAACCTTTATCCACCTTTCATCCTGTAGGTGCTAGCAAATGTGGCGTACATTATTATAGAGTCAACAGAAGAGGGAACAACTGAATACGGACTATGGAAAGAAATCCTTTTCCTGGTAGACTTGCTGTGTTGTGGTGCCATCTTATTTCCAGTGGTATGGTGAGTTGCTGCGTGTGATCATTTCTGAGTACTGATGCCGTGAGCTATTTCTCAACTAATGGGTATTGACGTTAGAGGTTAAGAGGCTGCTGAAGCAAAGAAGTAAATGTCCATTAAGTCAAATTAATTTCTTAAAACTGTATCAGTCTTAGCACTTCAGTTCAATGTTGTGGAAGATGCTTGCTTTGGAAATGTTCAGGTGGGGGGCCTTTAAAAGGCATGGCCAGGACAGCGCAAGCAGACTACAGGTGCCTTTGAAACTTGAAATGTTTCAGGAGTGCTGATTCTCTTATGTTGAAAAATGGAGTTTTGTTAGTGATTGGGATTGGAAAGTAGACTGCTGAATTCAAAAACAATGGTGTTGTCTGAGATCACAGCTTCTTTCGGCCAGAGTAGCACTGCATATTTACTCGACTGTTTAGAAGAAATAATCCCACGGGGAGCGTTTCCCTGCCCTTCCTTCCACTCTACTTGGCAATGAAAAATGTTGGTTATATAAAACTCAACGAAAACACAGATAATTCAGATAAATGCTATTGTTGCTGCTTGCCAGTTAGGCAGAACATTTATATTCTAAATTCATTTTAGTCTTAATTGAAATAACAGCTGCATCTAAGGCAGGATTTGAAGGAGCTTCTGGCTTCTCGTTTTTAAACACAGAATATTCTAATTTTCTTCAAGTATCTCCAGCATTTTTTCCTGAAATGCAGGAGTATGTCTGTCTAGTAAATGTCTTCACTCAATAGTGTGCAGCTCTTGAGTGTTTTGGAGAACTATTTCATAATGTGTGTTACTTTATAGATGCAAGTAAACTCCATGATGGCTTGCAGGGTGTGTTTCAGCTGCACTTACCTTCCCAGTTCTCTGTGTAAGGACCAAACCCAGCAGTCTTAGTGGCCTTGTGCCAATGCAAGTAAATGTCTTCCAAGAAATTTGCACAACCCACTTGACACTCCCCCACTCCAGTCAAAATGCTGTAGCTCTTATGAGGATGACAGCATCTGGGTGTGGTAAATAAAACTACAGGAATGCGATCTTTTATTACAGAGATTTTGATTACCTATGATAAAGGAAACTTTTTCAGTCACAGCTCTTGCTATATAACGCCAGAATATGTACATTCTGCATAGTGACATGCTAGTACAGAACTTGCATTTGTTCTTCAGATGTGGTTTTGTTATGGAAAGTGTTCGAAGGGACTGTCCTGTAACTGTTTATATAGCGTACAGCCAGTGTTCCTCCATTGTCATGGTACCAACATAAACTGGCAGTGAAGCCTAGGGCATAATCCTGCCCCTTTTTCATCTGTGTAGTCTCACTGCCTCTGGTGGGATGAATCATGTGAGTAAGGTGACTAAGCCTTGGCCATTGAATTTCCATTCCTGCAGGGTAGCTTCTGTTACATAAGTAGCCTGTGTAGCCATGTAAGCTGTAATCAACTATTTAAATGAAAAGAGCTTAAAAGAGCAGTGAGGTGCCAAATGCTTGGCAGTGCTCTGAATAGTAGCTCAGCTTACTTGTACGTGTGTTAAGCATTATGCTGGGAAATGCCCCAGTTTCTCACTCTGCTCTGTCCCAGCTTTCTGTAGGCTGAAGTAGGCTTTAGCAGTTTAGATTTCTTTATCATAAGGAGGTCCAGATATTTGAACTAACTGCTTGGGATGGGGATGAACTATATGCAGTGCCACGCATGCTAAGGCACAGTTAATTACGAGCATAGCCCAGCCATAAAGAGCTAATAGAACTGTTAGAGCTCTGGAGGGCTGCAGTGAAAAGAGCTTATTCTACTTCTTAATTTTTCAGGTCAATAAGACATTTACAGGAGGCTTCAGCAACAGATGGAAAAGGCAAGTAGCAGTAATTTTCCTACTGTTCTGTGCTACATACCAGAAGATCTTGCCAAAATTTCAAACATAATGCTGATTTTTAAAATACATAAAGTAGAGCTGTAAGCCTACGCTGTTACTGTTGCATTGCTACTTTTCCTTTGTGGTCTTTTAGGAATAACTTTTGGGAAATGCCCTTTTTCATGCATTGCTTCAACAATTCATCTGTGAAATTCATTTGCTGGTACCTGCACAGCCCCAAATGCTCAGGTTAGACGCCGTATCTAGAGGAAATCATCTTACAGCTTTACCTTGTTCTTAGACTCAAGTTCAGAAGCAATCTAGAAGCGTATTCTAGAATTGGTGTGTATTTTGACTGATAGCCTAACTTAAATATCATCAGAAATCTGTTCCTACCTGGACAGAGGGAAATAAACCTTAGTAGGAAACAAAATATAAATTGGCATTGGGTGTAACACAGTTCTCATCTTGTCCGTGTTCGTACAGCAGTTCCAAGGGCTGCTTGTGTAAAGTCAAGTTATGTTTATTGTAGCAGTGAAAGTGAGATGATGGATGGAAAGTCAACCCAAATATGGCTTTTGTAATGTTTGCTGTTCCCGCTTTGTCCTCTCGCTTCTTCCAAATAAGTTCCTCAGTTGGCTGCAGATTGAAGCCATGGAACACAGCACTGGCTTCCTTGGAAGCAGGCAGCCACTTCAGTATTCTGTCATTGGATGCTCACTGCTTATATGTCTTCTGGAATCTTTCTGTGTTTACAAGTCTGCTTTGGTTTAGATCATCTTTGAAGCAGCGACTTAGTCATTTGAGGACTTTTTGTAAGTAAGGCCTGGTTCATACCTGGTGTGGATCAGCCTTCCTGTAATGAAGGCAGAGCTCCTGCACACAGTGGAGTCAGCAGCTGCTCCAGTGCTGAGAGCTCCAGGGCTTGTGTGTAGAACCGAGATGGAAGACCTTTAGATCTACCCAAAGGTGATTAGCCTGTGCTTACCTTGCACTTGGTGGTTCATGTCACAAGGTGGTGCTATGGAGTTGGGTTGATTAACCTTAAAACACTGACTGAAGGATGAAAGTAAGGTGGTGAACATCAAAGATGTTCAACATGAAGACTTTTGACCTGTCTGTCCATCATAGTGATGGGTGGAATCCTGATCTGAGTAATAACATTGTTGCTGGCTTCTTATTCTGAAAGATTTGTTGTAGTGTATAAAAGAAGTAAGAGTACAGTGATCTGAGAAGTGCCTGCATCTTACAGCTAGTCAGTGATGCACGCAGAGCCCCTCAGGCTGTCCCTTAGACCTCTGTCTTGTATCACTGGTACACACGTGCAGCAGTGTTCTTCACAATGAATGCTGTGTGTGAGCCACCTGCTCCTGTAACCACATTTCATTGTAGGGATTCTGCAAATTCAGTAATTGTGTGTTGAGATTGCACAGGATAAGGAAGTGGTGAGTCTAATAATAAGGGAAGAGTTAAAAAATATATATATACATCAGGGAAAACATTGCATAGGCTTGTGCCAGATTGTACCCAGCACCCCCATGGGGATGAAGCTCTCATCAGATGTTAGATATTTAGAGGTGGTTGACAGAAGCCCATGGGGAGTGTTACCTGGTGGTGTCATGCTGCTAGCGTGCCTGTTGAGGAAGGTAAAGATGATTTGTTTGCACTGTAAGTAAGGCAGAATCATTCACAGGCTTATAAATGAGCCATCCTGACTGGAACCACATGCTCTTTACTTTGCAGGCTTCCCTTGGAGGCAGTATTCTGCAGAGGTGCTGCTCAGTCTCTTGCCTTCTCAAGAAAAGTAACACCAGCACTAACTCTGAATTTACCAAATGAAGGCAGTTTTCTCCTGAAGTGGTGAAAGCTACTGAATCCTTTCACATGCAGTCTAGCCGCTTCTCTGTCTATCCTGTGCTGAGAGCTGTCTGAATCTTGTGCAGAGTTCTGGTCAGGCTGCCTATTGCTAGCTAAGATTTATTGTCTGGCGTCACCTCAAAGGCTGTTTTCCCTGTTTCTCTTGCACAGACTTCATTATCTCAGAGGGTGTCTTGGGGAATTACATCCTATAAATTCAATAGCTGTTTTTCCTGTCTCTGGGTCTTCTGGTGACCTTTTTGCTGGTGAGAAGGTCCTAAGGAAAATTATTTTCACTTCCTGTGTCCTTTAGAACTAACTACTCCAGGACTTTATGGCTCAGGCTCCTGCTAATGTTCCTGACTGTTTGTCTGTCTGGTTGTCCGCTTCTAGCTACTTCACAACCTGTTATAAGATAGTGCTCCCTTGGGTCGAGTGCAGTCGTGACTGCAGTCTGACTAGAATAGAAATAAAGTAGAAAGCTGGCCTGACTACGAGTCTTCAATCTGCTAGAGCTGTGCCTGCTGTAGGGTTTTACTTTAACAATCTCCAGTTATATAAAAGGCTTGTTAAACTGCTGGTGGTTCAAAGTCACTGGCTAATGTTCACTTAAACTTGGCTTTTAAAAAGTTAGTTTTTGAAGTGGGAAAGCTAGAGAAATATGTCTAAAGCTATGACTTATCCATGGAGACCTCGCAAGCACAGATGTTACGGATTGCTGGTGAGGAGTAGGCATGGCACAGTCATACAGCTGGCTCTGAGCTGCCTTGGTGTGCTTTTTTTTCCTTTGAAGGTGATCTTAAACTCTGAAGCAAAGTACTTGATGTGCCCAGGCTTCTTATCCTGCACAGTGGTGGGTATTAAAAAGATACAACCCCTTTTTTAAGGAGTTTTCTCTTCCTCATTTAAAATCACCACCTTAAGCAAGTGCCTAGCTGCAGCCCTTCTGGTCTGTCACTGCATTTTCCAGAGGGAGCTTGCTGTCTGTCCACTTCTGCAACTACATTGTGGATGTCTTGCAGATGTGAGGAAATGAGCCTTGCTGACTGAACTAGGGTTGTTTGGGCTGGAAGTCTGCTCAACTATCACTGCCTTGTTCATAGGAATTGTTGGAGAAGGAGGAGAAAGGACTGTGTTGTTGGAAGAGTCCTTATTTTTGTTCAAAACTCAAAGATCTCAAGAGGTCACTGGGCCTCTCAAGTCTCATAACCCACTCTTACCTGATAGCTATTGTTTGGGAGTGGAGCGGAGGGCTGGAAGCACCACTGCAGCTTTTGTTCTGCCAGTACCTCTGTGTGTTAAGAGACGTGAAGCTTGGTGCAGTCTGATCACGAACAGTTAGCTATTTTCCTGAAGCACTGCAGCATGTCACAGTTGGCAGCAGTACTAGAGGAAATACATTGCAGTGTATAGCTCCCAGGCAACATTCCCTGTGTGCTGTGCAGTGGGCAAATGATTAATGCTTCCATGCTTGTTTCCATGTCGGGAAGAACCTTTTGCCGTATTCGGCTTCATCCTGCTTCTGTACCATGAAAATGCTGTGAACAAAGCTCCCTGTCCTGAGTGGTGCAGAACACCCTGGCTCAGCTGAGCTCAGCAGATG
This sequence comes from Bambusicola thoracicus, assembly GCA_002909625.1. Taxonomy (NCBI): domain Eukaryota; kingdom Metazoa; phylum Chordata; class Aves; order Galliformes; family Phasianidae; genus Bambusicola; species Bambusicola thoracicus. The sequence continues at coordinate 20,761 of PPHD01002270.1, read as the reverse complement.
TTGGAGGCAATGACTCCAGAGACCTGAGTTTAAAAACACCTCTGCAGCTCTCTTGGGGGGAGGGCTTAGTGCCTGGGTAAACATGCTCCAGGCAGTACACAGACATATCAAAACCCTGAGATAAAGTGTCGTGATTTCAGTCTCGAGACCTCAGTGGATAGCACAGAAGAGCTGAAAAATGTTGAGAAATGAAATAGGCCTGTTGTGTTCCAGGGTCGAAGTAGCAGTTACGTGTTGCAGACACGTTGCTTATCCTGTAGTGTGGAATTTCTTCTGAGTGTGATGGGGAACTTCTGTGCCAAATGGCTAACGTGTTTCAGAATATTCAAGATTAACTAGTCTGTGCCACCTTCACTGGCATGACACTGAGAGTTACTGTATCTGTATGCTTGACCTCTTCTTTCTGTTTTAGGAATGCTTTTAAGCAGAGTGCCATAGAGATTATGAGGCCATACTTCTCAGAGTTACTCCTGGAGTAGCTTTTTGAGGTCTAAATCTGCATGCATGACTTCATTCATGGGGAACAGGAGGGGACAGAAAACTTACATTTAGTATTTGGCAATGACATAGTAACTCATGTTTTTGAGATGCTGTAGTGTATAGTCTATAGTATAGAGCAAATACATTTTGTCCTTGCATTCTGTACTGTCTGAATTTGAGCTTTCTATTCTCTCACCTTCAGTCCTCTTACTGTTATTACATACGTATTCTGAAATGTTGCTTATTACTCTTGAAAAAGCTATTGTTTAGTGTGCAGGTCTGACTTTCTTCTTCCCCCATCTTACAGGCTGCTTCAGCATTTGAAATTAGCATAGAGAGTAATCTGAAAATGCAGATCAGGCAATTGCAGGCACAAGCTGTTAAAGTAAATAGCGACGAGGAGGGGAAACTGAGAGAAGCAGGGTATAGGTGTTATAAACCTTTCTTGGAAGATTGCTTTTATCTTAATTAGTCTGTGAAAGCAGTGGAACACAAGTATGAATTTATTTGTAAAACCTTTGGTAGAGAGTCTCTTTTATTCTTTTTCTACTCTGCAGTTAAGTACTGTTCCTTGAAGAATGGTTATCGTACTCGAAACATAAATTTACCCAACCTTTGCTGCATGCTGTGATTGCTGCTGCTTTATCACAGCTTCACAGGTTGGGACTGCAAGTGATTAAATTTGTAAGTGACAGCTGCTGGCCTAACCTCTCTCCTGTGTGTTGATGTTGATGTCTGTACTGCCAGGCTAGGTGAGCCTAAGTCTCAAAGTGTCCGGCATAGCAAGACTCAAGTGTTACTGCGTGGAACACCTTCAGCCTGTGGAAAAGCTGTTTGCAGGCTGCTGATGCCAAGCAGTGATGATTTTAGACTTCCTTCAGAACAGTGTGTGCTGTGACTTTGAGCTGTTGAGATAAACTGGCATAGCTGTGCATTAATACTGACTCTTAGTGTCTGACAGTGTTGAGGAGTATTTCTGAAGTTGAGACAACTTCTGGAGAGTGCCTAGCTGTGGTAACCAAGCAAGCTGGCTTCCCCAGGTGGCTTTTCAGTATTTTTACTGGGTGCTTTTTGTCTATTTTCTTTCTCTTGCCCATTTTTTCCCCCATGCTTAGCTGTTTCAGTTACCTAGATGTAACGCTGATGATTATGATGCTGATTATCATGATACATAGGTGAGATCTTGAGCTGTGTTTTATCTGCTGAGAAAGAGGGGCTTCCAGTACTTCAGCTGGCAGCCAGATCTTTGGCACCACTATCCTTTCCTCCTATGCACTGCCTGAACAGAAATGACTCCCCAGCTCACTCAGTTGTTGACTGTAAAGCACTGATGGACTGGCAGTTTGAATCACAGCTGTTGAGTTGGTGTTCCTGTAACTACAAAGCCTGGGAATTCTTGTGGCCTGTCACTGCACCAGTTGGTAGCAGTTCTTGACGATGGATATGTTGAGTTCAAAATAGATCTTTCTGCACAAACCGATACGTGGTGAATCACAGGATCTTCATGGTCACGCTTAATGTAGTTCTTTAAATAGGACAGCATTATTTCATGATTTAATGAGTTTGTCCTGCAAATTTTCATGTTTTGATCTTTCTCCGAGTGCGTTATGGAAAGCTTTTAACATTAAGCTATCCAGTAGGCAACTATACCCATGAAAATCTGTACTTTTTTTTGCTATTTAAATGTGCTTTTGTGAGGAGACGATGTTCTGGGGCAGTTCCAGGTCTGTGCATCTCTTGCACAGTGAAGTGCTCTTTGTACTTCGTCTACAGATGTAAGTCTGGAGCTTGAGCACTGCTTTCTGCAGTCCAGAGTTCTGTACTGCAGAGTTGATGCTATTCTATGTTGTTTCATATGCGGTCCACAAAGAAGTGCATAGCAGTATTTTCCAGTTAGCAACATGTCTTCATTGGCTCTAAATTGCATCTCTGTATGCTGTCAGCATATCCTGGGCTCTTTGCCTCTCCTGTTGTCACAAAAGTACCAGAAGTCTGTATCTGTTATCCTGCTGCACCTATAAAACCTGACTCTCAAACTGGAGCTGACAGCTGTTCCATCTGTTCTTGACCTCTGCTCATTCACGTGAATATGTGCCGTGTTCTCAAGAGCTGATGTAATCTGTCCAATAAATGCAGGTTAGCCTGGGGCCTTCGCTTACATGGTTTGTGATTGAAACGCATGCATTTGCAATGAGAAGTGATTAGTGTGACTTCCCATCTCACTTATAAATTATGACTGAGCCATGACTGACAGAGAATACGGCTTAGCTGTCGAACAGCAGCGGAAGTGTTTTAACAAGGTGCAGTGATTCTCAGACCCACGATTGCCTCCTAGAAAATTCATCCTCTGTGGAGTACTTCCTGACGTGATCCATGCCTTCAGCTGATCTGAGTGACTTTGAGGTAGTGTCAGGTGGCACTGCCCTTGCGGCAGGACTAAAGTAGCAGCATGTAGTTGGCTACAGACAGGTGAGCATTAGAGGAAGGCTCTATACTCTAGTGTGTGTATATGTGAAACGTAGTGATCTCGTTGAATTGCCTTTGTAAGAGGTTGGCTACCTCAGCCTAGGGATTATCCAATACGTAGTCAAGACAGAATAGCACTCCTTACAGCAACCAGCAGGCTGTGGGGATAAAGCATTAAATCTGGAAGTACCCAAATCCTAATTTTGATCTTTTGCCTACCTTGTAGACAAGCATCAGGAAAAACACACTCAATTAACTTTTTGATGGTTTTTTGTGTTCTTTTGACAGCTGCCATTAACCTAGCAAAGCTGAAGCTTTTCAGGCATTACTATGTTATGGTAAGTTTAAAACAAAACAAACAAACATACAAACAAAACCCAACCAAACAAATCCAGCAGCTGTGTACCTGTGCATACAGAGCACTTGGAAGCCATTCCAGCTTTTTGCTGGATTACTTGTTTGAAGCTGCTATAACTCATGAATGGGGTGGAAATGTTGCCAGTTCTGAGGCAGTGCTGTGCTTTGGCACCTTGGCCAACTGGGTTACAGACCTCAGAGCAACTTCCCTTCTTTTCCAAGTAGTTGCATCCTTCTATCTTTTAAATTGGTTCCAGCTATCTGTAATGCTTACTAATTTCCTCTGGAGACAGCTTGAGCTGCCAGTTGAATTGATGGGCTTGAATAAAGTACAATAAACTTGGTAAAAACCAAACTTGGGAGCAAATGGTGCCTTGAGATGCATGCATACAGCTTCTTATTAAGTCAGTGGGAGCCTTGAGCATACCTCCCGAGAGAGTATATCCTCCTTAATGATTTCCAGTGGTCTCATTTCAGACTCTAAGAAGTGTTAAGAGTAATAAATTACAACACTGGTTCTTGAATTCTACAAAATCCAAATGCTTAAAGCATTTTCCCAATGTACCTTTAATATGTTAGTAGCAGCTTGAGTCATTTGGGTGTTCAACAGACTGCAGAGCCCTCAGCCTTATATCTTCCTTGTTTATCGAAGGAGCATAATGGTGCTAATCTGACATAATGAGGTGTCTGGGAACTGCTTAAGCTGTTTCTCTGGAAAAATAGGTTCGGTCAGGATGATGCTATTGTTCTCGCTCACAGATTGTGTGTTTCCTTCCCACAGATTGTGTGTTACATTTACTTCACACAAATCATTGCAATTCTCATAAAGATTGCTGTTCCATTCCAGTGGAAATGGCTGTACCAGGTATTTGTCAATAACAGAAAATACATCATCCCTTTATTTTATTTTTTTCTTATTAATTAGTAAAAATAAGCGCACCAAACCAAATCCTTAATTTGTTCTTCATGTTGTGGTAGAGCATGTCAGAGCTCAATGATGCATTCTGACTTCTCCTCACTGGTATCGCTGATCGCTCCTGGTGGCAGGAGTGGGTTTTTTTTTTAGTTCTGTTTGACCAGCAATACTGCTGGATTATACATGAGATGTCTGAAAGTAATTGCTTTATTGATTTCAGTCTTTCAATTTTAAAATGTCTGAAGGAAATTAATCAAGAACATAGAAAAGAGAAAAAAATTACTCAGGTTTGCCCTGTGTAATTGAGGCCCTGGGGAGCCAGTGAAATAGACTTTTGCTTTTCCATTTACAGACTTTATTTGCCTAGTGACTTTTAAATACTTGGTTTCTTAACATATAATCCAAGTAACTGTGCAGGTAGTCTTTGGAATATATTAACTGTTGAAAATACCAAACAACTTCAGGGTATGGTTTTTTCCTTGGCTTTTAAGTCTTGCTGAACATCACTGGAGCGATGTCTAGAGTTGTAACTGGATTTGAAGTGATGGGGAAATTTGAAAGAACAAAGAGCTTGACAGCCTTTAGTCTGGGATTAATGATAACAGGATAGAAATTGCTTTTTTATTTCTGCTATGACACAGGCTTCTTGGCCATTCAATCTTGAACCTTATGAACGAGGACAAATGTTTTATGACCATGAAGAATTACAGGACTGAATTTCAATCTTGTCTTACTTGCAGCTGCTGAATGAAATGGCCACGCTGGTGTTCTTTGTCCTCACTGGGTACAAATTCCGTCCAGCATCGGACAACCCTTACCTGCAGCTTTCTCAAGATGATGAGGATGATTTGGAGATGGAAGCTGTGTAAGAACCTTCTTTTACTACCACCTCCTTTTACTGCTGAATGTAAATGAGCATGATGTAAGGCCACTTGGGCTTTGAAGTTCAATCTAAAGATCTGCAAAAACTTGTTTTAAGTAACACTGCGCTGAGGAGATGGGGGGTTTTTAGCAATGCTCCTCAGTGCTCCATTCCATGCTACAAACCATGAGGCACCACAAATGCAGCAGGACCCGAGTTAGTGAGGATAAACTTCAAAGTGGGGCTCAACATAATCCCTGTCATTTCCATTGCAGTGATTTTCTGAGGACTTATTCAGAAACACTTTTCATTTTTTAATATAATAGAAACTGCCCTAAGAAATGCAGCATACTGGAAGCATTCAGTATAGTTATAATTGCCTGAATAGGAACAAAACCAGCCTAATCTCATAGCAGTTATGCATTTCATGCATAATTGCAATTCATGTACAGACTCAAGTCTGTTCTTGAGTGTTTCATTTCAGCTTTACAAGTATTCTTTACCTGATTTTGAGTAGAATCTCTCAACACTCCTCTTATTTTTATTGCAGGGGCAAAAAAGTCAGCATGTGTTTGCTGCCCCCATAGTTAGGTCAGCAAGAAGTGGAGCTTACTGGGGAACTGCTGCAAGGATAGGTTTGTGAGGTGGGATCTGCTGTCATGCAGGGACTTTTAATTCTCTGAAATGTCTCTAGTAACAGATCTTATTGCCAAATGCTTAGTTATTTTTGTGTTGGGTTCATAGAAATCTGTCTTTGTTAAAAGCTGTATCCAAGTAGTAGGCAGTGACTAAAATTATTTAACACTTAAAGGTGTTTAAATGGTTTCAGTTCGGGTGGTGGTAAGCAAACATCGACAGTAGGAAGTCTTGATCTGAACTGAAAGATGTGCAGGACCTCCCCCAAGATTGCCTGTTAAACTGAAATCAAACTTCACATTGTGTATTTAATGGGTTTTTACTTGTTTGGGTATTATTTTTAGTGCTAATAATAAGCAACCTTGCACATACAGTGATTTCACTGCATTGGAGAAGTTTCCCAGTTTCAGAGGGACTGCCAGGAACAAGCACAAAAAAGTTTGGTGAATGAATGGAGTGATTTATATCTTGCAGTAGGGGTACAGATGTTACTTGAGGGTAGGATTCTCTATGAGCCTCTTCCTGGTAAGGTGTTTTGTGCTTTTACGTTTGGAGTTTCCACTGTTGTGACTTGTGGGTTGTTCCCCTTAGCCTTGCTGGAATTGTTCTCATCTGATTCACCGTGAGTTTTATTTCATGTAGGCACTTGGCAGAGGATGATCTCTAAGTGTCTTGTGCTCTCCCCCTGGATGCGTCAGGGAGGTTAAGTTTACATGTGTTTGAAAAGCATGGCTTACACTCCTCCTGTAATAGGCGAAGCACTGCAATGCAAGTGTATTAAATTTCTTGTTGATTTGATCTTGCTGGTCTTATTTTTGCTTTTATAAATATTAAATGTTTCTACAGGGAAAAAACACCGAGGTTTTATTTGAGCAAGTGACTAAGTGCCTGACTGCATCCTGAGTAACCACTGTATGAGTGTTTTGTCTTTCATGTGATAAATACTGACTTGTCTTCATGGTGTTCTGCCATGTCTTCTTTCTAGGCTTTATGGTAGTGGGTTTTTTCTAGCTTAATTTTTTGATGTTTTTTTTTTTAAATACTTGCTGCAGAGGCATTTAGTTACTTGAGACTCCATATAGCCAACAGAGGGGAGAGCTCAAAGGTCACCGTGCCTGATTTTTAGCCTTGCTCTTCTTCCAGCAAGAAGATGCTTTTAAGTGCAGTTCTTTAGTTTAAAGCCAGTTTTCGTGCAGTGCAAACTATACAAAGCTCTCTCTGGCAGGAACTGTAAATATTGCAAAGGACAGTGTTGCAATCTGCAGGGTTTAAAATAAAATCTGAGGCCTAAGTGCCTGTGACAGATGCAACGTGGGGCACAAATCTTCCCTCTGTAGTAATATTTGAAAATATTTAATAAATAAAAAGCAGTGAAGGTGACTTGCAAAGGATTGCAAAGTTGATTTCTTTTTTTCCCCCAACTGGCATGCTCTGCCTTGGGAGAGAGCATCCAGAAATGTTACAGGACTTTCCTTTCAATTATACCAGGCTCAATAGAAGCTGTCCTGGTGAAGAAGAGAGGATGACTAAACCTGAACTAAGGACCAGTCTGTTCTTTTTCAAGTAGGGTCAATAGCCATTCATCATCAACAAAGTGCCTTTCTGTGTATTCTGTGTTGGGCAGCCTCTCGAGCCTGTTCTGTCAGTATGTGGGCTTGCTGCTGACAGTTTGTTAGACTAAAGTACTCTGTCTGAAAAGGTGCAGCCGCACTTGGCAGAAGCAGTTGTCAGGCTTCCAGTCCTAATGCCATTTCTGGGACATGGACACAAAAATTAACTGTACAGTCGATGAAGTGGGGTGAGGAAGGGGAGAGGAAGCAGTTCTGTGGGTTTTTTTACTCTTGCAGTAAGCTGTTCCATTAGCTTAATAATCACTGCTGTAGGTGTTAGGTACCAAAGAGCCCTTCTACGATCTGAGTTGAGCTCATGTCCATAAATGTGTGTGGGGTTAAGATTTCCACTGAAGGAGGGATTGCAGCGATAACTGTTGATGCTTAACTGAGTAAATCCATTTTGCTGACTGCATGGAGACTGACTTTGTATTTTCTTAACACCCCAAACAGCCTCAACATAGTGAACCATTGTGGTAATGCTGACCTACCTTTGCTTGTGCCCTGGGATCTGGAGTTTCTCCCTGTGTCATGAGACAGCCTGTTCTGTGCAGAGACTTCAAGTCCTGATGGGTTGCTTTGCTCTGCCTTCTCTCTATTTGTGCTTCGTGGCAGACTGATTCATGATGTTCTTTGTTGGAAGTGATTTGCCTTCCCTCTGACAGTTGCAAAAGTTCTCTCTGGGAAGATGGTTTAATGGGAAGGGTTTGTTGCATTTTAGCAACAGCAAAGTGTACAGTTGGGGAATGTTTCCTTGCAGTATTGCAGGTCAGAGCTGAAGTTCTGAGACTGCTCAGAGCATTAGAATGAGAATTGCTGAGATCTTGACCATAGTGCTGTTACCTTTAGTTCATGAGCTTTAGAACACGTTGTCTGAACTAATTTTGGGAGGGAGGAGAATTTCCCATTGTACATGAGCAGTCAGACAAAATCAGGCCTTAAGATCTGCACTGCTCACTTGTCCTAAGACAAGAACAGCACTTACCAGATGAGCAACCTACAACTGCTGAGGGATCCACCCAGCTCCCGAAATCTCACTTTCATTATGTATCTGTTTGTCTCATTCCTCCGTGAACATAGGAAATGGGTCATTCCCTTCTGACTGTAACCTCTGATGTTTTGTCATCTTCTTGATACATAACTTTGTAATTGTGTTGAAGTGCAGTGCTAAAATCTAGACTGTGCCTGGTAGAATCTTACTTGTGAGTCAAGTGTTAGCACTGCTTTGGTGTCATGCATGAGCAAAACATCTATTTATGTATCCCAGTATGACTGCTGTTGGGTTGTTTTGGCAGTGGCTCATTTCTTGGTTTGTAGTCCATTGTAATCTTAAGCTCGCCCCTGAAGAATCAACACTCAGTTCCTTATGCTGCATTTATTAAGTCAGCTATTTCTGAAGAGTAAACTTCATAGTTGTTTTCCTGTATTGTCCCATAATTTTCAGACCGTTACTTCAGTTCGCCAGAGCCTTTCGGTGTTCTAGCCCTGTTCTCAAATATGTGGCTCTTAGTGCCTTCTGCAGATTTAATAAGCAAGTTCTCTATTCCATTACCCAGGCAATTACTGAAAATACTGAGTAGAAGTGAACCCAGGACAGACCTCTCTGGAACCACACTCAGTGTTCTTTCATTTTTGACAGGAAACCATTAAGTACATCTCAATGCATGTTTTTCCAATTAGTTATGCCTCCGTGTTGATAGTTTTGTCTAGCTCATGTTTCCCAAGATTTTTCCTATGTGACTGTGGGAAAGCTATTGCAATTGAGCAGAACTTATGAGACCTATCTGTTCTCTGTTCTGAAAATGATGTGATCTCTTTCAGGCAAATGTTCACGAATTCCATCTTCTTTAAGTAGCCTGTATGTTTTCTCCCTTTTTTACTTACTACTTTTATTTTGGTAGGGAATGAAAATGAAATTAGGTCTGTGCTCTTCTGGCCCTTCCTATTCCCTTAAACGCAAGCTTATCTAGGCCCACTCTGAAGTGCCTTATCCACTGATGGTCCCAGTTGTGTCACCATTAAGAATCACAGGATGTACTGCTTTTTGTTTGGGTAAATTATTCTTAGACATAAACAAAAGCTGATATCTAATGTGGGACTAAGGGTGATATCGGAAGAGTGTTTTTGAAGATTACTTCTCCTCCAGGGTAATGCTGTGAAGATGCTGTTAGCTGTTTGAACAGATATTCTTACGTGGTAAACAGCAGGTGAAAGCACGTAAATACTGACAGCGGCAGCGTCAAACAGGGTAGTTTTGTGTATGCCTCCAGGTGTCCCTTGTGAATGCACTGTGCTGTTAGCACTGTTACTTCCAGCATCCACAGCAACCTTTGCAGAACATCTGTAGGAAAAAATACGTGCGGAATGAGAATCATACTGTGCAAAATAATGGAGCAAATGTTCGGTGTGTGTGAATAGCCCGTTTTGTGTGCTCAGGGAGGAAGATAGAGGGTTGAAGAGCTTGTTGGATAGCCAGGGTAGTTCTGAGAATAGTGGTGCTGTGTTCTAGCTGGATAAACAGATGAGTTTGATTGGTGTTTGAGCAGTATTACATTGCTTTGTAGTTCACTAGTCAGATTGCCACGCGAAACACAGACTTAGAATGGCCTGGGTTGAAAAGGACCACAGTGCTCATCAGTTCCAACCCCCTGCTATGTGCAGGGTCACCAGCCACCAGACCAGGCTGTCCGGAGCCGCATCCAGCCTGGCCTTGAATGCCTGCAGGGATGGGGCATCCACAGCCTCCTTGGGCAACCTGTTCAGTGCGTCACCACCTCTGGGTAAAAAACTTCCTCTGAATATTTAACCTAAACCTCCCATTTCAGTTTAAAACCATTCCCCCTTGTCCTATCTTCACTTGGATTGATATAACTGGAATGACCTCTCACGTTTTGTTGCTGTTCATTAAGTGGTTTTGCTATGAACGGAGCTGATGTGCATTAGGTTAGTAATGATCACCTGGGGCAGCATCCGTGATGTGTGAACTTGTTTTTTAAACAGGAACAATGTATTATACATGTCTAATGCACAGAGTGTTCAGCTATAGAGTAAAAGTTTCTAGGCAAGCTGCTCAAGCTTTAGCATAAAAACAGGTGGTGTCAAGGTAACAACCCTATACATCTTCAAATACGAGCAAATATTGTACTGCTTGTTCCGTTGCAGTGTCTCTAATGGTGTCTCGACAGAGTATTCCCCTAGCATGAGAGAAATAATTGGATGATGCTGTGGTTTCATATAAAGGAACTTCCCAGCTGAGTGCTGTTTAGATCTTGTCTATTACTAGTCCATCATCATTTCATCTGCTCTACCATAAGAAGAAGCTTTTTAACTATGGAGGGGCACTCATTCTACTGATACAAATGTGTTAAATGCTTGTTTCTGGTGCTACATCTAGACATCTAGTCTGTATGGGAAGCTGTGAGCCAGCCTACATTTGTCTGTTCTATTTTCATGGCAGATGGGGAGTCATGAGACTCATCACCCATCAGTGGTGTGTCCAGAACTACATCTGGTCTGCAAAATGGTAGCAGTAGGAAATAGAGAACGTCCTGACTTGTAGATCTGGGTAAGGAGTCATTTAGGAGAAGTGTTATTTGATATGTGCAGGAAAAGCATGGGCTGTTGGTGAAATTGATGTTGCAGCTCAAGTTCTCTTCTGATGTTTCTTCTTTCTCTTCCAGGGTGACAACTTCTGGAGTAATGGAGGGCATGAAGAAGGTCAAGAAAGTGGTGAATGGTTCAGCAGAGCCACGGGGCGAGTGGGAAAGCACAGCATGATGGACTGGACTAAGGCAGCACTTTCGCAGAAACTTTTTTAATTTATTAATATTACTTTCAGTGGAAAGGGAGCATTTAGCACTTCCCAACACTGAAACTGCAGAGTGGGGTGTGTCGAGGGGGAGCAAAGCAGTGCAGAAATCTAACTATTCCTCTGATCATAAAAAAAGGCATCTCTTGGTACCTGCAAGGAGCGTGAAGCTTTCCTAGGGGTTTTGGGGCAGCTTATTCTTTTTTCCCCTTTCTGGATCAGTTTGGTATTCTGAATTATTTGCAGTTGCATTCTTCAGAATGTGCAAGTCTAATGTGAAGAGAGACCTTTAGTGTGTATGTAAAGTATATATTTTATATAATGTGCATATATATTTATATATACACACATTCTAAGTAACACGTACGCTGGGAAATGCGAAGTGTCACAGAAGGTGGGGAGAAGAAGATGAGATGTAAGTATTTTTTTTATATAAACTTTCCTTTTGGCTTGGACAAAATATTGCAAAGCAAATGAGTTGAAACAACTGCAGTTATTTAAGACTAAGTGGGCTATTGGATCAGGTGACTTCCTCCAGTCCTCACATCAGTTGGAACGTTGATAAGTGTCTTGTCTACTTTGTGCAGGCTTTTACTTGAATATGTCAGGTTTTCAAATGTATTGCTACGTAGGAAGCAAGCGACTGTTTTCCATTAAAAGCACTAACTTGTAGCACAATAAGTGTTAATGTAGATTCTCCTGCTAATAGGACTGCTCTTGATTCGCACCCAGCTGACGAGAAATACACGAGGTGTAGAACTGTTGCCTACTTTTTAGGGGTCTGCCATGCTATCTTAAACATGGAATTCCAAGCCATGACCCAGAATACTTTGTTCTACATTCTAAAATACTTCCAAGATTTTTCAGAAGGTACTCCCTGGTACAGTGTAAGAGTACCAGAACCTCCAATGGGAATCAAACCCACAAATGTACTGCAGCATAAATCTCTGGTTCTTCATTGTCCCGAGTTGCTTTGCCTCTCTGGATGGCTACTTATACCTCCTTGGCTGTGTAGAACAGTGGCATTGCTGTTTGAGAAGGGCTGAACTGGTCGGAATGGTATTGCTGTCAAAACCAGGCAACTGCAACTCCCAGTCTAAGTGGGTTTTATTTTTGTTTTCCAAAAAGGAGTGAATTATGGCTGGAATACACAAGTCTTAACTATCAGCTGCAAACCTGCAGTGTGATCTTTAGAGTCATGTTACAAATGCTGTGTGTGTTTCATCGCTAGCGTTCTGGTGTTGCTAGAAAGGCACATTGGTGCCTGTAGCTGTAGTAGTGAGGCATAGCAATTGGTCGTTAGTTTGTAGGAGGATAGAAGTGGTTCACTGATGTAACAAGGATGAGTTCTATGAAAAATAAATGAAGTATAACTCATTGACCCAATGAAGCCTTAATCCTTATGTAGAGTTGTTAAGATGTACCTGTTGAGTAAAGTGCTCCTGTCAGTAACAGGGATAGGCATCTTCACAGAGCTTCAGGTGTGCCAACATCTCTTAAAACCATTTGGGAATTTGCTTTTTCTTTTTTGACTGGGGCACAACTGATGGAAGGACTCCCATGACTGCTTTTTCTCATCCTTTAACTTAAGAAGAGGGTGAGATTTTTATTCTGTGGAGTTGCTTTTTTGTTTGTTGAAATGCTGAGCCACTTCTTTCTTAGTCTTCAGTGTGGGTTGTAGAGCTCTTAGCCAGAAGCCTGTACCAAGCCTTGCTGTTTGAAGAGCAGCTCTCTTTTCTCTGACTGCAACTTCTTTTCCCTGGTGTTGATTTTATTCATCGTGGAAGTAGTAGAAATTAATCTACCTGCTTTGATACCTGGAACTGTTTTCTCTTTAGATAAAGCACGAGAATAACCCTCTTATCTTGGTGCAGAGTCCTCTATTTTCCTCCTTGGCTTGTAACTACACAATAATTGCAGCAATGATGGTTTGGCTTTTGCTGTCGCTGTTTTGCAGAGATACAGTTCAAGTGAAAACAGAGCCCACACGACAAGAAAGGCTGTTACGTGATCGATGAGCCTTCCAGACCTTCTGTATGAAAAGTTCTTTTGCACATTTCGTAGCTGAGACTTGAGAAATTGAACTAGAAACAAACATAGGCAGTCCTAGCACATCATATGGTTAAATACCTGAAAATTGGATCCTCTCATTCTTTGCACAGTTGCTGTGTCCCTGGGGAAGTATCACTGTCTATATCCAGAGGGCTGCCGAGACAGACTGTGAGCCTTGTTCAGAGTTGTCCGCTGGAGACATAGAGTCAGTTGGCGTGGAGGGATGTAAGAGTTGAGCATTTACTATCAGGAGCAAAAGTGCAGTAATGCATTGTTAATGTGGACGTGATGGTGTCGTAGAACCTGTTAATGTACTTTCTGAATGAAATTGGAAATTCTAATGGGTGTGGCATTTCACTCCCAAAATGTTGGTGGCTGTGCTGGGGTCCTGGTTTGTATCAGTGAATCACTGATAGAACAAATGCTTTTACCTTCATCTCAGGTTTCTTTTTTGTTTGCTTTTTTGCTGAAGTTGCATCACGTGTAGGTATGTCCACCAACACCCTGCCTTCCTAGTCAGAGGCCAAAAAATCAGTGACTACTTTTTTGTCTTGGCACAAAAACTGGTGGTAGCCCTCTGGAAGTATTCTAAGAAGAGCTGGTTCCAAGTTCAGACCTGAGCCTTAGCAGTCAGCTGTACAATCAGCTTCAGCTGGCACTTAGTGCAGGATGCTGGCCAGCGCTACAGCAGGGACTAGTCAGTCCTGTTCATTAATAAGGAAACAAAACATGAGTGAGCAAGTGGAAAAAAACAGTGATACACTTTCTTAGTGCAGCCATTTCCAAAGTGAATTTGCACTTTTCAGTGCAGAAGTCCTCAGAGTGGGTTGAAAAATCTGTCCCTGTAGTGTTGCATGATTAGCCAGTGGCTGGGATGTTGGAGGATGGAGAGAGCCTGCAGTTGTGCTTTGTGCACAGCACGGAGTGTGCTGTGCTACGGAGCATCAGAGGGAGGGCTGCTCCCTCCCCCTTCCTCCCAGAGCAAGCCCACATCTGCATGACTTCCTATTACTAGTGGAAAGCAGCAGCTTAGGGGCTCACCAGGCAGGATAATCACAGTGCTCACCTCTCAGATGCTGAGTATGCCCGTCTAGTAGGAAGCTCTGGCCTTCACAGGCAGGGGAAGTAGAAGAGCTGCTCATGACTGCACAGATCATCCTGGGATAGATCTTACTTTCCTGTCTGCCTTTTATTGAAGTGAACAGCCAAAGCAGTCACTGAGTATACAGCAATGTAGCTGACAGGGGTCCGGCAAAGGGACCCCTTCTGCAATTCTGAATGAATGGTTGTGAATGCATTCACACACATTGCTTCTGTACTCAGCATCCTCTGCAGAAAGGAACAAGACTGGCTCACTCTTCAGTTGTAATGCAGCTTATGCCCCAGTAAATCCCTATTGATGGTGACATGCAGATGCCTCTATGCATTCCTCCTTCCTGCTCTGACTGTTAAGCAAGCTGTCTTCCATAGGAAACCTCCTTGCAGCGCAGCTGCCAGGCTCTTGCATTCTTCAGACTTGAAAATATTTTCCTTGATGTTCATCAAGAGAAGTATTAAAAGAAAGGAAGACATAATGGGGTCATCTGGAATGTCGCTACTGTTTCCTCAAAACGTAGCAGTTCTGGTTGAAGAAGCCACATGCTGTCCTGTTAAGCTGCTCTTTAATGTTGTCATCTAACTCAGCGTGTCGTGATCTGTGCAGCACATTGTTCAGTGTTTCTCTCCAGCTGAGTGCCCTGTTCCTGGATTTCCACGCCGGCAAACCCTGGGAGCGCGTTGTAAAAATTTGCTGCATTGCAGTATTTTGTCTTGGAGCTTGTAACGTGGAAGATGTATTTTTCTAAGCTAGGTGGTGGACTCTCTGTAGCGTGAGTGCGCATCCACCTTGTGTTGCTGAGTACTGTAACATTCCTTCTGGACATAAAGGGGACATGTCCTAATCACTCCAGCGTGCGCTGGAGTCCAATGGAAGACTCTTAATGTATTAACACTTCTTTTTCCTTATGGTGCACTTCTCTTAAAGAGGAGAAATGCATGCTGAACAGCGGCAAACAAATAGACAAGGTGTGTGTCTGTTTGAAAATTGCCCAGCTGCATTAGAAGCAAATACTGGGTATTTGTAGGTTCTGTTGAGCTCTATGAGAACTGAAGTTGCATAGCTCTTACAAAATCAGGTAAATGTGCAGGTATTGAAGGAAGCACTTGCTCCTTCAGTCTGCCTGCTTTGTCTCCTTCAGTTTGACCTGTAACAATAGCTAACAGACTACTGTTACTTTAAAGCAAATGTCTTTTATTGATTCTACCTTCTGACCTCCATTTCCATCATAAAACACCTCCCCGTTTTTCACTTCTGTACAAAGCATGGAGATGTGGTCTGCAGTGGGTGGGAGGTACAGTGATGTGTGAAATGGAACTGGGCTTGAACTGCCCACGACCCGTGCCCTTGTGTGTAACTTCAGTAACCTGAATGTTTCATGAGAGCTGAGGCAGTGCTCCCCAGGGGCACTTGACCAATGTTTCTGTGTTCCCTGGGGCTGACTGCTCAATCAGTTTAATCTGGCTTTTCTTGTAGCCACTGGGTATGATGCTGTTTTGGCTTATTAATCACTTTTACTTAGAGATATATAGAAAGCTGTGCGTTTGGGGGGGGGGGGGGGGGGGGGGG
>PPHD01002269.1:0-36891 GCA_002909625.1 Bambusicola thoracicus | reverse complement strand
GATATCCATCAAGTTTTTTCAAACAAAAGCTAAGATCTTCAAGTATACTTGAGACCACAGCACACTTCAAAGGTCATTATTTATCACTATTCATCAAACAGGAAGCAATTAATTTTTAATGGAAAATCAAGTCAATACATCACGGTGGTGGTGGTTATTTTTCAGCTTTATGAACTGCTGGGAGAAAATGAAGTAGCCCATAGGGCAGCAGGAAGCATTTTATTTGCTTGCCAGGAGAATCCCTCAAGATGGGGATCACGGAAGCAAAATCCCTTCCAGTATAAGAGGCAGAACAAGTCCAAGACCGCCTCACAAGACTGAACATGTGCAAGTCTATAGGGCATGATAATATGAACCCCAGGGTCCTAAAGGAACTGGTTGATATGGTTGCCAAGACACTTTCCATTATATTTTAAAAGTTTTGGCTGTCAGAAGTCCCCAGGACTGGAAAGAGGGAAATACCGTTCCCGTTTTTAACAAAGGGAGAAAGGAAGACCTGGGGACATACAGGTCAGTGAGCCAGTTGTCCAGCTGCAGAACAAACAGATAACGCTCATCACTGGGTGAGCGGCTAGGTGAACAGGGGTGAGACTTGAATGAGATGGCTATCATACCCTCATGGCTGGGGCTTCCTCACTCAGCAGCTCCTGACTGGTGCCAACAGAAAACTTCATTAAAAAAAAAACATCATGGACTCTGAGATAGGTAGAAAAAAATAATTAACTGTAAGTGAAGATGAACAAAATAATTATTTTTCCACTCCAATCCAGCTTTCCTAGCACTTGTCAATTTCCCCCAAACAATGATATTGTTGGGACCTTATGGAAAAACACGATACAGTATTCTACAGCAACAAGGATAAACAGGATGCTGAACTCAGATTAACTCTCTGTAGGATCATCTAACAGAAACACAACAGCAGTGACACATTTCCTTGACCTTCTGTTTATGTTACTGCTCCAAAATTGCAGAGCATCTAAATCAGACGGTGACACTAAGCTTAGTTTTAACCATTTTGCCATGGAGATCATGGAGCAAATTTCGGACCTGGCTTTGTGAAGGAGTGAAATCCTTATGTTAGTGATGGTTTTTTTGATACTAACAGGAAAGAGATTGGAGGGAGACTCTTCTTAATTTGAATCTAACAGGTGGCAATGTTTTGGGAAAAAGAAAGTGGAAAGCAATTTCACTGCCACCAGGATATCATCTTTATTTTACAATTGCCACTCTTCAGTACTGCATAAATGCTCTGAATACTTAAGGCAGGTGGAAAGCCAAGTAGGCAGACAAGTATGGAGGAATGAGTAGCGATGCATCGGCTGGACCAGCTGGGTATGAACCACAACTGAGAAAGCAACAATGCATTTCACAGTGATTTGAGAAAACACTAGTTTCAGCCCTTCCATAGTGACTGGAATTAGGAGATAATGGATCTGAGTACGTTCTCACGTTGCTATTACCACTGCTGCTGCATTAATTTTAGATTGGCTTACTGATTTATGGAAGTCCCAAGAGATCAAAACCAAACCACTAATCTCCCTGCTCCTTCCCTTCTTTTATCTTACTGCCAGAGAATCCATAACAGAGCTGCTCAGATTTGGTCTGAGCATAATTCTAACTTCAATCCAAAAGCTCTACTGTAATGTGAAATTTGCTCTTATTTACTGTACTTAAAGTTCTAAAGAGATTATGCTAAGCTTAGTATAAATCACTATGGAGGACAGTCTGCATGCAAGAGTGGGGATTTACAGGCTACTTAATGACTTATCTCTACTCTCTACTTCATTTTAATGAAATAACTAGAGTTCTCTGACCCTGTGAAGTATCTCCAGTACCAAAGAATCTTTATTAAAGATACATAACTGTGATGTTAGCAAAAAAAAAAAAAAAAAAAAAAAAAAAAAATCCCACAACCTTGTATCCCTTGTTCTGTAGTTCTAAAACTAACATAACTTCAGTGTAGTCCATAAGCAAGACAAAATATTGAAAGTCTGCCAATGTCCACAGGAAGATTAGTGCTAATTGGTAGTGATCTTTGAAAAGAAATCAGTTTGGGAATGTTAAAAGGGAAATATAAAGTGGTGACTTACCACTAAGTCATGGGAAATATCTTTGCTAAGCAGTTGCACTAATTAGTGGGGATAGGGGCTGGGAAGTGACCC
Source organism: Bambusicola thoracicus (assembly GCA_002909625.1). NCBI lineage: Eukaryota > Metazoa > Chordata > Aves > Galliformes > Phasianidae > Bambusicola > Bambusicola thoracicus. The sequence goes on along the minus strand of PPHD01002269.1, from coordinate 34,729 downwards.
CAATCAAGCAAAGAACTCAAATAACTTGAAACCATGTGAACTGGACATCAAAGTTACTTGCTCTTAAGAATTAATTCATGGGGATTTTTTTTTGCCTAGCTGGACAAGGGCCCAGAAATAGGAAACATAATGTAATTGAAGCAGTTTTCAGAATGAAAGGGAGAATTATGTGCTGGTGATCTAAGTAAGAATTAACCCCCAGCTCTTTGGGAGCAGCCTTCAAGTTCTGCAGTTCTCAGCCTGCCCAGCTTTAGGTTCATAGGAAAAAGCATTATGCTGGGTACTTGCAAATGGCCCAGGTTCTACCCTCCCCAGAGCCAAGTGCCTCCAGCCATCAGCATGTCCCTCATCGAGAGCCACACAAAGCCCAGACATCCTGTGGCCCAGTTCTGTTCCATCTCACCAGCCTTGTGCCTCACAGTAACCCACTCTATTTCTTGCAACTCCTCCCTGTTGCAATTAATGCTTTTTGTAGATTCTGAAAGATGTGTGTGTTCTCCTCAGGCTCTGTGACTTCAGTTAAAGGAGAAAAGCCTAGGAGTGGGGTCCTTCTCGCATTAAAGAACTAGTGATGGGTATTTAAGATCATTATCTGACCCAGGAAGGAAGATGCTCAAAAGCTTTGAAAAATGGGTCCATTTTTAGCTAGACAACCACCTGCATCTTTAAAACCTCAAGAAGCCAAATTAAAGGAAATGTTCCCTGAAGTGGCATCCCATTCTCCACTCCTGATTTCAAAGGCAAGTATTCAGGATCCTGTAGCGCAATGTATTCCTTTGTAATTTTGCAATGGAGAGGTTTTCACACCATCTTCATTTTATTTTTTTGTGTTCAGAAGGCCTAGAGTAAAAAAAAAAAAAATAGCTTTCACTGAAGTCAAATCTATCTGAGTGTGGTATTGAAAGCTGGACCAGAATTTCATTTCACACTTCTTGCTTCAAGGCTAGTTTCTAGATGTGTGGAAGGACTGCAGGATAGCATGGCTTCTTCATGACAGCGTGATAATCCCAGGCTATCAATAGGCCAGGAACTCTGCTTGTGCCCTGATCAATCACTTTCACAGACAACGCAGATTTCATCATCACCTTTGGCACAGAAGTATGGCCAGCGCCACTCATCTGCCTATTCTCAGGAGCAGAAGTAGCGGTGTTACTGGTTGGGGTATATAAGATAATTCCTATGTATTATCACCAATATATTATCACACCCTAAAAACCTCACTGAAATACAATAACATTGTTGCACATTTATTGCTTTTAACCAACTGTAAAAACTAAAATGTAAACTTGGTTTCCCCTCTATTGGTTCTGGGAGAATGCCAACCCTTACTCCACAAAGTGTTATTTGCAAAGTGTTCCTGCCTTGCCAAACCATTAGATGTAAACCTTTTTAAACAGTGCACAGGATATCATAAACCCTAGATAGGCTTTGAATGACTTTCCATCTCCATTCTTTCCCTTCAGTGTCATACAAGTGCTATTTATCATGATACATGATTTACTACACCATCATTACTTCATATCTTTAGTCAATTACTTCCCAAGCACAACCAAAGCAATCCTTTCTGCTTAGCATTAAGGACTTATTGACAGGGCTGTTAAGGAGAAGGAAGGCCTGCCCTAAGGCCAGACAGAGATCCTCTAGATAACCAACCATGGAGGAGGGATGATGTGAGGAGCAGAGTCTACAAGTCAACCACTGTAAATCCATGATCGTGTCTTAACTCTAACATAAACTGTGCATTAACTCAATTGGCCTTAGTAGTCATCTTTTCCTTAGTAGTTACTGTGCCTTTATCACTTCAATTAAGAAAGAAAAAGAGAAGAACCTCAACTCCAGCATCTGGTAGGAGGCTTGAAACCTGCCATTCAAAAGAAACAGCAATGATAAATACTTAATTCCAAAGGTTGGAAAAAATATCCAACTGGTAATATTTTCTTGGCTTTCAGAGAGAACACTATTCTGCTTGAAATCCATTCACATGGCAGACCAGAACTGCCTAGATGCAGTTCTCTTCTGCATAAACTTTACATTTTTAGTCTCTTTTAATTACTTTCATTTAGACGAAATGAAGCCACTTAAGACCTGGGAGGAAATAACCCAATTATTATTTCCCTTCTCATCAAGTCTGAAGATTAATTATGCATTCTAATAAAGGCTTAAGGACTTGTTTCTAACAGCTGCTGACCATTTTCATCTTAAACCAACAATGCCTTTAAACACATCCTTAACTTAATTGCTTAAATACTCCTTTCAGAGTAAATGGCTCTGAAGTTAGGCAGCTGAGATGGCCAGAACTTGAGAAACAAATAAAGAAAAAAACAAAAAAACACATATCAAAACATTTTTCTCAGCACTGCTGAGAAAGTCAATTAATCAAATACCCCATGTAAAGGATGATAAAGATATACCATTGTCTTGTCAATAAAATAAAAAAAACTCCTAACTGTTAAAGTCTATCCTCTCTGCAGTACAGAAACCAGGCTACCTTACAGGCAGATCATACAATTATAGAATGGTCAGGGCTGGAAGAGATCCTCAAAGAACCGGACTGAGAGATGACACAGTATAAATCTCCTGCCATGGGCACGGAGACCTTCCACTAAGATCAGGCTACTGAAAGCCCCAGCCAACCTGGCTTTGAAGTCTCCTCATGAAATTCCCCTTGACTGCTAAAGTATTTCTGTGCAAGACTGAGAAAAAAAAATGCAACAAAAGTATTTCTAACTAGAGTTGAAAATAGAAATATAGTTATTCCAAGTTAAGTGCAAAACACAAGTTCAGTAAACTGACATAATCTGTGTTGCTACCAAGTGTAAAATAAATTATCTAGTAAAAATTAGGGTAGCAATGGACCAATCACCACCAATGTAATTACCAAGGACACAAGATTTGCAAAAGCTTGGGTAAATTAAAGTGTACAAGCCTCTAATTACTAAACAGCAGTAGAGCTAGACAAACACAACTCTTTCATATGTCTTGATGGCAGGTTCACGTCAGCTTTGATAGTATACAGGTGATCTTTCTTGTGACTTCAGTATAATGAACAAAACATACATACGATATTCTGCTTGGCCAGGAACTCAGGGAGTGTATTCCAAGTACAAAAATGAAGTAATATCTTATGTGCTTTAACAAAGAAATAACTTCTAACATGGGAAGAGGAGGAAAAGGGAAGACAGATCCCACCATCTCCGGCAAACAGTTTCCCATGAACTGCTGGTAGGTAGATAGCAGCTCAAATCCTGACCATGACTGCTTTCAGCTCTGACATATATCACTTGGAAGTAAACAGAATCAGAAATACTGGTCATTTTCATTTGTCTTTGATTTCCTTGCTAAAAAAAAAGCAGAGATAACTAACCCCTGTAACTTCCCCATGATTAGGGAAGGTAGGGCTTTAAGCACTTTAAACAGTAAAACTTTCCTATGAATTTAAGCATGAACGAAGCCCATTAAAACAGGGCTAAAACCAGCCTTCACATCAGGATTTCACCAATGCAGTTCTGTGGTATCCACAGAACGCAGGAAGGTGGCAGCTACTTAGCGCAACGATCACCACCACTGAGAGACAAGTGTACTCTGCCCCACACACAAATAATGATAGTGTGTTTTTGAAAACCAAGTGTGGTATTAAGAAAAAAAAAAAAAAAAAAAAAAAAAGCAGAAGCAAGACTACCAGTCCTGTAATTTCACTGAATAGTTGGTCTGATACAACTGCACATCAGAACTGACGCAAAGATTGCTGAAAATGAGGGGCAGTCTTTAAGCAAACATTATGAGAGTTCTGCCGGACACATGCTTGTGTGTTAGTGACAGTAGTCATCTTCTGGAAGAACTCTGCACCTTTTTACTTTGCTGAAGATATCTGAACATGATCTGCTGGTGGAAAACTTGACAAACATGACGCAGTGAATACGTGAAACAACAACAAAAAAAGAAAAATCAAAGCAAAACCCAACTCCAACCCAAACAAAGACTACAGTCCTCAGCTTTTCTTTATCAGTCTTCATGGTGAGAAATAATTGGTTATCATTCTGGGAGAAAGGTCTCAGTATGAACCCAGGATTACCTAATAACTGCTCATTACTAGCTCCAGTACAGCTAGTGTTGCCTTGATAAAAGCAAAAACAAAGAGACCTGGAATTTGATTTCAACTCTGCTAACATAATCAAACAAAGCCATTACTGAGGAAAGATTTTGTAGTTTCGCAATTCAGCCTTATGCTTCCGGTGTTTGCAATGGATTACTTTTTAATTAGAAATGAAATAGCTTTCCCTCCTTGCTGTCCTACACTGTACTAGCTCACTGAAGTTCAACACTGAATGGGCTAAATACAAGGCTCCTCATTTATGTCCTAGAATTTCTATTTGGTATGGAACCACTGCTGTCAGGTCATTACTTGTTTTCACTCTGTGCTCCAAATGCTGCTCACAGGATGCAACCTGAATGGAAAACAGCAGGAGCCTGAGATGCAATAACAGAAGTTCACATAGGCACTGAAAGGGAAAAAATTTAGTACCCAGTTATCCTTTAAGAATCCTAAAACCAAGAGGAACAATAGGACCAACAGTACATTGTCCACCGCTCTTAGGAATAGCTGAAGATCTGTTAGACTTCCAACAGAAAACTCTCTGATCAAAAAGCTCAGCTCCAGTTTTGAACAGCTGAAATTCAGCATTGTTCAGATACCAAGTTTTAGCTTAGGACCCATATGGGTGTCTCCACACCCCTACATAACTGCTTGGAGAAAGTTTTAATGTGAATAAAATTATTTTGTCACATGGCTGGATGCTGGAAACTACTTTCCTGGGTACAGAAAATAAAATCTGCGCAGGAAAGAAAAATCATCTGAATTCACTGTAGTGGCTGAGTCTGGGCTGAGTTCCAGTCTCATTAAAGTCAGAGAATCATGGACCAGTCCAGTATGTTGGCACAGGCACACAAGCAATAGAGAAGTTCCTCCCTGCTTTCCTGATCTTGACATTCACAGATGAGGACAAGGACGAGTGCTGGTATCACCCTACACATTAACGTAGTGGACTGTATAAATGAGTTGGAACTGAAGTTTTTGATTGATAGCCAAAAAACAAAGGTGGCAAGTAGCTCTTCTGCAGGAAAAGCTAGTGAAAAAGTAGCCTTGAATCTATAGTTTGCTATTCATAGAATCACAGAATGGCTTGAGCTGAAAGGGACCTCAAAGCCCATCCAGTTCTACTCCTGCCATGGGCAGGGCTGCCACCCACCAGCTCTGCTGCCCAGGGCCCCATCCTGACTGGCCTTCAGCTTTCCCAGGGATGGGGCACCACAGCTTCTCCGGGAAGCTGTGCCAGTGCCTCACCACTCTCATCCTCACTCACCTATTCTAGAGATGTATTCTGTTTCATCCACATACCCAACTTCAGCCTTTTTGGAAATCTGAAGGAAGTCTTCTTTCAACTTAACCAGAAAACAGCGGGGAAGTGGGGACAGAGTATGACTGTGGAAAACAACAGCCTGTAAGGTATAGTTTCTTTCTCAGCTCTGCTCAGGTAGAGGCCACTACATACGCTGTGGCTGTTTGCAAAGTCTAACTTTGCCCCTTAGGTGGTAGTGTAGAGAACATCTTTCTCCATTTGTGGAGAGTAATAAATGAACTTCAAATTAATGTGATCATTTGATCAGTAGCTAGTTTTCCTCCACAAACACCACCAAAACTACCAGTACAGATGGACTGAGGAAAGATAACAGCATTGGAAAGTTGGTGCATTTGGTGCTATTCTAACATAATTGCTCCTCTCTGAGAGAATATCCCCACTGAATTAGACGTAGTCGCTTTATTTCTGACAGATCAATGCCGCTGCAACTAGATTCGTTGTGAAGTTGCTATGGAATATTGTAACTTCAAAGAATCTAATACAATTACTATTGCTATCCTAATTTGCTTTCTTATGACGCAGATTTCTAATGAAAAAGAGCTTTTGATGACTGATCCTTAGCTGATATGAAGGAAAAAGGAGTTTGCTTTGTCCTTCAAGCAGCTCCTTCTTTCATCTAACATTCAGAGCCATTCTCCAACTGGAAACAATCCTTAAAGAAAAAAAAACAACAAACCTCAAAACATTATGATGTCAAAGAGTTTGATGCAAGCGAAAAGATCGCTTTGAAAGACGATCATTAAAGATGTACACTGCGCAGAGCACTTGTCGTTAATAACATCATAAACTTGAAGCCAAAATTGGGAGCAGTTTTAAAATGCAAAAAAGAATCCGTAGATCAAACACTGCAAAGGAGGAGAACATAATGTAGCTTTCACACAGATGCAGATGGAGCTGATGGGGAGAGGTTAACTTGGGTTAGAAACGTTTTCTGAGGGGAAGAAAGTTCAGGGCACGTAACTCAATTTTACTGTTAATTTATTTGACTGGGCCTTACTTAAGTGATCCTTTTCATTTAGATATTTTTACTGTGGATTCCTGTCCTTTTAAAAATGCTAGTGCTGGGGTGAGAGAGGGAGAGAGGGAAAGGGAGAAGGGGCGTACCCATTGTGCAAACACAATCTGGGATAAAACTCAATTTATGGTAAATTATTCTGCTGAAACTCTTAAATTGTTTTCAAATGTTTAAATTAGTGACTAGAGCCTGCGAAACTAATAAGAGACATTAAACCAATGTTAGTGTTAAAAGGAGATTACAGCTTGTTCGAAACTCAGTGGCAGAGTTGAGATTTAGAGGAATAACCTCTCTTTGCAATGGAAACTGGTAAATGCCACTGGTTTGTCAACAGCATTTGGTTTTAGCCTGAGAGGTGTTCTCATTCTGCTCTCCAGATCAGTTGTAATTTTTACCTTTAAGGTCTGGGGAGGAACATCACCAACTCTCATTTTCTCCAGTAATGATATCCCTCATAGGAATTACAGGGTTGTTTCCTGTGGTTACAGTCAAGAAGCAGCTTTATCCATGGAAGGGTGTAGTCCCACCTCAGTACATGAGTTGTAGAAGCTCACCATATAGCAAAACAAGGATGGGGACAAAAGCATCAAGATAAAGATGAGGACAGTAAGATAAGAATAGATTATACACTTATCAAAAAGTCAAACATTTACTGGTAAAATAGATGCATTCCCTATTCCTATGAAATGATTAATTTCTGAATTTACAGTGACTTTCCTGCAGCTCAGCTCCTGTACTGTTAGGACCACAAGAATGCTGAAAACTGCTGGACTAGGGGGATGTGGGTGGAGATTCTAACCCAATAAAATACAGCTACATTAAAATACTAAGGAAATAATTCTGTAGGTATTTTTGATAAAACTTGTTTGCTAATTATCCACTTTGCTCAAGTTTCCAATGCTATCTTTTCTTCAGAACAGCTGTACGGGATTTCAACCTCTAGCTATTTGTAGGCTGGTTGCTGGCTATGCCATATCGCATGGCAGCAAACCCACTCATCATGCACCAACAGCTACAGTCTATGTGCTGCTATGACTGGTCCTTCTGCCACAGCCACCACCCATACTCGTACCAAGGGCATAGTTATAAAATGCTTAGAGCATGATTACACAGTGCTGGAGGAAAAGCCTGAGGAAGAAAATGTGCCCAACAGAAAAGCATTCCTGCTTTCAGTGCTCCTCTTTGCTTCTCCCTCTGCATTCCAGGGGTGCAGTGGGGAACACTGCTAAAAAGTGAATGCAGAGCAACACAAGTCTAACCACGAGCTAAATGGCATTTGCAGGTCATTTCTACCCCTGCTCTGAGAGTAAAAACAAGTCTTAGTGAGCTATATTCCCTACTACAGTGATAAAGATCTAAATGAAGGTACTTAGCAAGAAGCACGGTGAAGATTTAGGGCATGTCCTCCTCTCCCAGAATACGAAGAGGAGTCTGGTGAAGCTGGCACACAGCAATTTTAATTTGCCTCAAATTAAGAGAGAAGTAATGTGGATTATAGCAACTCATGCAACAGTTTGGTTAAAGGGAGATTGTTCTGTATCACAAGAGAAACAATGTGAGCTCTCTAAGTAGACTGTAAAAGCAAGAGTCAAAGGAAGTAGCAGAATTCCCACCAAGCACTGAACTTCTACCATATAAAGTCTGATTCATTTTGAACAGATCACAAGCGCTATAACTTCAATTGCTGCTTCTCTGAAAGAAGATTAAAACACTTCAACTGAATTGAAGTTTTCTGAGGTAATACAAAAGGGAATAAAAATCAGACGTTCCAGGACATGCAAATTTAATTAACTGAAATCTATCTCTATGGAAAATTCCCGAATGCTACCACCTAGTTCAGAAGGACAGACAGTCCCCCACCACTGCCACTAACAGCTACGCTTTGTGCAGAGGGGTGCAAGAAGCAAGGATGCCTGTCGAGCTCTGACTGCCACTTCCCAGGTCTGTCCCCAGGGCTCAAACAGGGCCAGACCTTTCTTCCCCTTACTCACACCATACTTTGGTCCAGGACTGTGGAGCTGGAAACGAGAAGAAATCGTCAGCTAACTCTCAACTAATAGCCCTAAGCAGCAGCAGACCCCTAACTCTAAGACTGCTCATCAATTATTTTCGGTAAGGAGGATATAATTTTGTTCCTCCATTATTAGGAATAGTGTGAGACAACAGACAAATGCATTCTCTCTTCAAAAATAAAAACAAAATTATAACATGTATTTCTTTGTCAAGTGATCCCAAGAGGCATGCGTCTCTATAGCACAGTTACGGAAACGGTGCTGACTTGCCTTCAGTGAAAACTCATCTGAAAAGGATTAATTCTGTTTTAAGTCTTCCAGACCCACAGACAGCAAGGAGAGAAATTCAATTTTTTGGAAAAAATTTCCTATTTGGAAGATTAAGAGGTGGAATCTGTGATATGTGACAATGAAATTTTAATTGTCAGAAGTTTGGCACAGCAATAGATTTTGCTGCATTGCTTTGCCAGTAGACTCTGTTCCAGAGCCCCAACTTCACACCCAGCCTTGAGCTCTGCCTAGTTTGTTCTGTTTGAAGCCTGCCTCTCTCCAAGGTGCTCCTTTTTGGAACTGCCGAGGGAGGAAACAGTCATTTGCTATTGATAAAGGCCTCAGGGTAGCTTACTCGCTGCAGTGATATTGGCTCTCCTGCAGTCACAGGGGAGAAGAATGTCTGCATCTGATTGTGAGGGCCAGTCACTCTTGGAAAAAGCTTCCGTTGCACAAAGCAAGATCTACAGAATGCCCTCTCTGTGCTGACAGGGTTATCATTGCATGCACCCTTACTCTCCAAATTCCCTCTGCACTGAAAAGCAGTGGGACAGCTAGTACAGTAACAGCTCCGTAAGCTCTGTGCCAGCACATCACTCCTTTTTGCCAGGTAAATTCCCAGATGGCCCTCAGCACCCAGCTACCAGCTGTATACTTTCAAAAGCTCACAGCACAGCCTCTGCGCTTATGCCGGATTCCCATAGGGTGATCACAACCATACCATGCTCACTGCAGCTCCTCCAGCAGTTTTGTTTGCATGTGGAGCACACTTTCAGTCCATACCTACTGTCAATAAACATACTCCATGTTCATTCCCTTTCATTCCAGAAGTGAGCACACTCATTTTCATATTTTATATACATATGCTATGTATGGCTTTCATATTTGAGAGAGTAGGATTCTCATTTGAGTTAAACCAGAGTAGCTTTAGAAATACACTGATTTATGGCAGAAGAATTCTTGCAGATAGAAGCTTTAGGATAAAACGCAGTACAGAAAAGATGGACATTCTTAGTAGTCTCTGTTTTAGCCCTCCTACATAAAAGCAAAAATTCAGTAATGTGAAAGCAGCTTAGGAGAAAACTGCCTTGATAGTAAAGGCTAGAGATTAAGTATGCTGCATATTAACTATAAAATCTCTGCATGGCCTTTCAGAAACTACCGTGCTATTCACGATCACTTTGTCTATTTAGGATAAAGTTCTCCCTGGGGTCCTCATCCAAGAGAAAATAGAGTTACTTCAAGAATTAAAATAGATTTCTGGAAGTATTTCACACTTTATGGCAATTGCAGTTTTTCTCTGAAGTATGAATCATAGAGACAAAGCAAAGGGCTGCAGTAGGAGTGGGACTGGAAAGGGGCAGACCTCAGAGCAGACAGGCCACCAAAAACACTGTCTCTTAAGAAGTTCTTCCTCAAGACTAACCTGCCTGGTATTTCTTGGCTCAGCCCAAGTTGATACCAGGGGTTAGGTTCGGGATAGAGAAAATGCCAAGAGCTGCTTTTGGAGCAGGGCTGGAAAAGGGCTGCAAACTCTGCTACTGAACTTCAGTTTTAGTTGAGGTAACCTGAAAGAAAGGCTAAGAAATGCATATTACCTCTTAGGGGATCTCAGAAAGGATTAATGTCGAGAAAGGACCTTGGTAAAACTTGAGACCTTATAAGGTTAAGACCTTGATCTGAAAGGAAGGTACAGCTTTCTGAAGCTAAGCAGAGCTGAGGACATTCAAGCACTCTTTCCAGATTGCTAGGAGTGAAGAAAAATAGCTTGCTATATTAGTAAGGAAAGGCGAGTAACCAGAGGAACTTACAGAATCACACCCACTCACCTGCAAGGAAGGACAGACAATTTTACATATAAAGAAAGAACTAAATGTAATTGTTGTTGATCTCCATAAGAGCTGGAAATAGAATAAGTCAAGTGGATCTGATTGTGGCTTTACAATCTATATAAAGAAAACCTTTCCTGTTTTTTTTTTTTTTTTTTTTTTTTTTTAATAACATGCTTATATTTAGGATCCTAAATCTGTATTTGGAAACCTAAGGAACTGACCTGATTTTCTGAAGTGTTCAGCACCCACTGAATGAGCGGAAACATTTGAAAGAGGCTTCTGTGAGAACTGCTGGATTCAAGAGCTTTGGACAGGGAGAGAGAAATCAAAGTTTCTCTGTATTTCTTAATTTAATTTCTTGGCTTAAAAATTTAAGCCAAGATTTGCATTTTCAGAATTCATCACTCTGCACTAATGTCTACTTTTACTCTATAGATTATGCAGCTAGAACTGAGTGTGTGATCTTTTAAAGAAAGCTTTCAGACCTATTCCTACCATTTAAACTGGGGTTTTTAAAACAGAGTAAACGCTTTGCTGCAGTGCAAGTTAGAAAGCTAGATAAAATAGCCCTTACCGCAAAAGCAAAGCCATATGTAAAAGCCGTAAAAAAGCCCAAAGCAAAAGCATGTGAAAGCCACTAGCAAACCATATTTGGGAACATTTATATTAAGCAAAAGATAAATCTCTAATATATCAGTTGAGCATGAAAGAAGTGTTCAATTATTAGGTAAACTCCGCAGGACTCTCCTTCCCCAGAAATGGCCTTTCCTCACCAGATACTCAATTATTTTTTGAGACCATTTTGTTCACACACTGGAAAGGGTGCTGGTATCAGTCTCTCTTCCATTCACAAACTTTCTTTTATCCTCTCAAGACCACGACAGTATTTGAAAATAGACTGCACAAATCTAGGGCCTAGCCAATCCATAGCAAAGCATGGGGCACATCATGAATTTCTGATCCCTTGTTTCCACTAACAGCATGGTTACATGAAAATGCAAGACTTCTCTCATAATATCTGCAAATGCTAACATTTTTCAAGTGCATTTCTTTAGAAGTTCTGCAAAATGGGAGAAAAAGGCATATATGCACCGCTCTCTTCTTTTTAATTTCACAGTGATTAATTCCAAGTTTTAATCAGTTTAAATTAAGAATTGAATTGAACCCCACCAAATGCGTCACAGAAGCATCGAGGTCTACAAATCTCATAAAAGCCTGCCTGATAACAACGTGTACATTGAAGCCACTAATGCAGGCACTCTAAATTAGGCAGCTTTCTACAGAGGGACGTCTTACAGTTTCACATACTCCTTGTATTATAAATACCATTATCAGTAGCTGTGAAGCAACTGGAGCCTTACGTTATTCTCAGTGCAGTAATGCAACTACCCAGAACAAGAATAATGTCAAGGCTGTTATTTTAGGCATAGAAAGGTCTATGGGCCGCAAGCAAGGTTGGCAACCTGTTCTGGTAGGCTGCACAAACACCAGCCAAAGGCAGTCTTTACATTTGTAAGCTGACAGACAAAAGACAAAGCGGAGCAGACAAACAGAGGGAGACGATCCATCGGGTCAGACCAGTGAGGAATTAAATAGATCCCTCAGGTCAGCCCTCCTGCTACACCAGCAGCTTTAACAGGCCTGCTTTATCCCCAGACAGTACTGCCATTTCTTCAGTGCGCTTTAACACTAACTGTAACTAAAGCAAAGAACAACTCATTTTTCTACATCAAAGCCTTCTTTTGAAGCCTTATCACCTGTTTCCAAATTCCCTATTGACTGTGGACTGCCATTATACCCAGGCAAACAATTTGCCACACTCTTCAATAATTCAGTGGCATACGGATCACAAATTCAGGCTCTCTGCTGTCTGAAAGCTTTTATATCACTCTGGGACAGAATTTCAAGGCAAGATTTCCAAAGCACTGCAGAATATAATCACTTCGTGCTATTTTCAGTGGAAGACACATGAAGCAATGCCTAGGAACCCTCAAAGAGCTCAGGCCAAGCTTTCCATCTAATCCCTGCCCAAGTCTTCACTGGGCAGTCCTTCAGACTCAAACTTGAATCTATACTGAGTTTATTGTTCATAAACTGGCTTTCAATAATCATTTCTTACATTTCTTTTTACTTTATATTTTAGATAACCCTTAAGCATCCCTTAAGGCATCACTAGATGAAATACATGATCATGATATCTACAGACCAGTTCATTTATAAAATCAATTGATAAATGACAAGGGATAGCTAGAATAAGTTTCTGCATTCCCAGCAGATACTACAGGTGCTCAGAGACTGACAACAGCTCCAGAGGTGCAGGAGCACTGGAGGAAGGGCTTGTAAAGGAAAGGGAGGGGAAAGAAAGGAAGCATTAACTCCTCGGTTTAAAGCTAGTTAGAAGAAGCCTACGCAAAGCTCAGCATTACCTTCAGCATAGCAAGTAGCATCACAGCTTTTCCTTATTCCATCCCGCCAAGTCATTGTACAGCCCAAACCACTCCCGTCTCCAAAATTCATAGTCCATGCTACAGAATGGAAGTGGTCTTATGGATGTCAGGAAGTCACATGCCCAAAGCCCAGAGGAAATGCATCAGAAATAGACTGCTGCTTATAGAGCTTGTGCAGAACTGATTTGTCCACTGAAAAGCAGCAAAGTTTTCCATTAAATTGTTGGCTCAACGGCTAGAAAAGAAGCCATTAGAAAGGAAAGAGATTTCACTGTTAAAAGTTGCAAAAGTTAAATGACAGAGGTGCTTAGATACAGGAACAAATGGGAAAATACACAAAGCCAAAAGAGTAGAGTTCACACAGCAAAGCCCATTCCATCCCTTGCAGAACATATCTAGTGAAGAGTATGGAAATAACTTTTATAATCAGAACTCCAGTGAAATAATAATGTTCAAAGCCTTAAGCGTCAGTTACTATAACTGTCCCTTACATTTTAAGTCAACTGTTTCCGGATGGACTTCTGAACTCAAGCTCACAATCGTTCTGTAGAATGAGGACCATCACGATCTATGGGTAGCAACCTGCCCACAGCTGGTAACCAGCTGTATAGACTAATGTTCTCTTCACTGAGAGATGCAGCTGATGGTGTTTAAAATGATTCCGTAAGCCACAGCATTTTAGACTGAATCTTCAAGTCAAAGGGAAGTTTTTAGAATTAAGATCTGCCTGACTGAAGCAATGGCTTTCCTTCCCTGTGTGGGTGGCACAGAATTTCAGTGCAAGAAGAACAAGAAACACACAGCGATTTCCTCCTGAAGTTACTTCAGTAACATCAAATAGGCAGCCAAGTTCTGTTTCCTGCTGGGGTGTGTCTGCCCAGCCAGTTCTGTAGGGCACAAGTATGATTGGCAAAGTCTACAGAGAATCAGCTGACAGCAAGACATTAGTCAGGGGAATGCACAGATGTTACAAACACCTACACTGCATTCCAAAATTAACTTTTCTATTGGCAAACATTTGACAGTCTCAGGTCTGTCTTAGAAAACACAAAGAACAGGCTGCTCATGAACGCAGATTGGGAAAACAGTACCTATTAGTTCAGGTAATATAATCTTCAAAGATAGATGTATAATACTAACTTGAACCAACAGGCAGAGGAAAAGTGCTATTTAAGCATATCCTCAGCACCATTCATTACTTGTCCCTAGCCTGCTATCACTGATTGGTCATTTATTGTACATTGTGATGTGTTCTGGATGGTTCAGATGCATGATTATGGCGATGGAGCCATTTCTGATGAAGCTCTCAGCGCAGCTTTCCTGCCAGATTTAGTATTCTCTAATCCCGAAGTTCAGAGTCCCATATACCAGTTTTCTGTATGAATTGCACTCTCTTCCAGGACATTTGGTCAGACTCTGATCTGATGTAAGTGAACCTGGCAGCACTGCAGGGAAGAGAGTGACTTCCATTTCCACCAGCTGAGCGTCTGGCACACACTTTCTTCTAATTACTATTCATCTTTAGGTCCGTTGAATTTGTGGGAGGGAGTTTGCTGCCCATGGAAGTTCTAATTGTTTAGAAGCTTGGACAGTTTCCCTCATAGCCTGCAACCTTTGCTGAGCGCACTTTAATTATTTAAAAAAAGACTATTGTATCAACTGTACTCAGTAAACTGAGGATATGCAAAATAACACAGATCTTAACAAGTATTTAGGAGACCTTTCGCCCTCTCACCTCACTTAATTTAGCACCTAAGCAAAGAGCAATACTGTAAATGAAAGATCTTGACAATGTCTTTAAATGGAGAAGTATTTAAGGTGCCTGTGCCCAAGTAGCAGAGCTGCCATGCATTTTTTTTGCTCCAGTTGATTCCAAGCAGAGTCACAGATTGTCAGCACTTCTACCAAACGTGATTATGCAAGCAACTCTCTTTAGCAACAATTGGAAAACGTTGATGGTAACTACAGAACCTTCGGCCTTCTACAGGAGCAGATCCTAGTCATTCAGCAGCGCAGCGAGAGTATATCTTGCTACAAGTTTTGTTGTGAAATCCAACAGAACTTTTTCAAAAAAATATTTTGGCTACAAGTTAATGAGAAAAAATTGACCCATAGTCTTGAAAGTGCCTTCCACACACCAAACACAGCATGTCAAAACTCACATGAAAGGAAAAAGTGGAACACAAGCCTCCAGGAAACTAGAGATCTAGATACTTCATGGCTTTAGATAATCCTCTGCATGTACTAATTTGTGGCTCAAAGGAGTTTATCAAGCTAGATAGAAAGCTTAAAAAGAATTAAAGATCTTGAATGCGGGAGATAGAAAAAAAAAACAGTGAAAGAAATCTCTGAGGTGCTTTGAAATTCTGTTCTCACACTCCAGAAGTCTCAACAGAGCTAACTGCCAAGGCAGTAATTGAAGGGTCAGAAACCCACTCAGTGCCTGCTGCCCAGGTTTACTTCTCAATGGAAACAGATTAATCCAAATAAAACACACCTTCTACAGTTTCAGGTCATTTCTGGGTTCTAGAAAATTCTAACCATATCCAGATAAAATCTTTTTTCATTTAAAGAAATCTGTGGGGAAATTATGGCAACATGGGAAGGAAAAGTAATCCTGAAAATATTTAGAATGTTTTCTAGAAGCACTACTGTAATGGACAAGCCAAAGTTGATTTTATCAAAAAGCGACAGACTTCAAATCCCACAGACATTCAAACAAATATAGCTCAAATCTGACTGAAACTGCCCTCAGACAAAGTCACTTGGGTACATTTACCATTTTAAAATTAGATACACACACACAATACTCTAGACTTTGAAAATCACAAGGGGAAACATTCATGAATGAAGAAAAGTTACAGGGAAACTCAGGAATGCTATCTGTTCTCTCCAGCCTTCTGTTAACATCATCACATAGCATGCAACCTACAAAAACATTATACATTTTAATTTCTTAGTCCATTTAGGCCATTTATTTCTCTTCCCAAAGAAACATCTGTCCCAACTTTCATTTAAGTCATTGTTTCCTTGTTCTGTTCTTTTCCCTCTTTCCTCATTTTCTCCTTTTTAGCTCCTCCTACCAAATAGGACAGACTTTCATGGTTAAGGGGCAAAGTCAGACTTTCTGTAACATGATTTGCTTAGGTGCTAGGCTAGCACCAATACTGACTTCAACAAGTGCTCAGTCAACACAGCCAGAAATGGCACCACCTTCTCCAGACTTTGTACTTCGTTGTAGACCCAACTGTGAAGTGTTTCACTTCTCCCTCTCCTCTCTGCCCTTCCCAACATTTCATCTACTGTAAAGTTTGAGTGAGATTTTATCTGCAGGTAGTTTGGAATTGAAAGATAGGCACAGAGGCAACATATAGGGTACAAATTTTGCAATTAAGTGCCACCTGCTGAGCTGCCAGCTCAATTTCCAGCACTACGGAAGGCGCTGCCACAATGTGTAAGAATCTTTCATTTTATTCAAGCAGCTGAGAAGGCTAACATTTGCTGGTTGCATGTTCCAAGTTAGCAGAAACATGGTTAATAACACAGCGGAGATATAGCATGAACCTATAAATATATTATTAATTACTTTTCAATAGGGATGTTCCTGGCCTTTCAAAACAATAGTCTCAGTCTGAATGAATGCATCAAATACCACTGCAAAATAGCACTGGGTTTTCAAACTCTGAATAGATTTCATTTACTTGCAAAGAGTTAAAGACACATACAACACAAATCATAGTGCTATGAAAAATCTCTGATGCTTCTTTAATCTTCGACACAACCACACATAACCTCACCTAAAAAAAGAAGCCTTTAACTAAAAAAAAATAAAAATGCACATTCCTTGTTTGACAATAATATGCCTGAGGAAAAAAAATTAGAAGGTAATAGCTTCCATCAAGGATTACTTTCATTAAACTCAAGTTCTTGGTTCATACAGGAAAATTGCAGTGATTTGTGTAAAATTTTCTTCTGCGAATGACAACTTATTGCTACTGTATACTTTCCTGGGAAAAACAGCAGCTGTAACCATATAGTTAGGTCCAGTTTAAAGCTTTTGATTCTGGACATCTCTCAACAGAAGCCTACATGTTTTAAACTAAAAAAATAAAAATAAAAGTGCAGAGCTTTCATGAACATAGTCCTAGACATGGCAAAGCTCCAGACCTGGTACAGGATGCTAATTAATGGCTCCTTAGCTGATCGTTACCCATGTGCATTAAGTTTTACAATTAATATTTCATTTTGAACTAAAAACTTACAGTTAATTATGCTGAATGCCTAATAATAAGAATTTCATTTGATCTCTCTGACCAAACTTGCACTCCAGGAATCAGTGTACATGACACGTGGCAACGCTTGGAAAAAGGCAGTAAAGAAGAAACGTGGAGACTTGAGTGCAAAAAATGTTTAAAAAATTGCTTGTTTTACTTTTTAAAGAAAATCTCAGTTGTAATCTTAGCAGTTGTCTTGATTTTTGACCGCCTTCGGGTCATCCTCTTCTCTCTCTCCCAACCATCGTCTCAGCTCTTTGTTTTGACCTAAACTCTCTGAGGATAGGGACTGCATCTAGGTACTGTGCTAGGATGGTTCCTAGCAAAACAAAGCTCCAGACCTGAACAGAAAAGGAGATTTTCCACTGGAAGACCAGTGAAACACAGAACTCAGAGCTTTCCAGCTGGGAACAATCAGATTCCCACCAGGAACAAACCACGCAGCCCGCAGCTTGCCACTAGAGCCTATGTGATGAAGGAGAGACCAGAGTGCACGGAGTCACTTGGCAGATGAGGAAGATGATGGGGTCCATTAAGTCAATCAAGAGCCTGGTATCACTGGCAGTGCAGCTATAGCCTTTTATTACAGGAACAGTCCGTTCCACAGCAAAAAGTAGCATTTCTTATTTTCTCCAATAAAACAACCAAAGACTCACTATTAACTATTCAAAATTACAGCAGAATTTTTCCTTTGAATGATCTGTAGCCTAATATTGCTTCAGTGAGGAGCAGAGAGGATGTTATCAAACTAAGTTCTCCAGAAGAGAGTTCCTTCAAAGCACTCTATAACAAACAATTATGTTTTGCATCTGTTTGTTTCCCCACTCCCCCTCACACTTAGGAGAGAGCTTTTAAGCAGAAGGCATATGCAATTTGATAAATCTACATTCTGGATACTCGCAATTAATCTATGAGGATGTATTTTTTTCATCAGAGAAAAATTATTTTAATAACCATAATCAACACAATCAAATATAATCAGTCTGTCAAGTTAATCACAATTTAGAATCACTTACAATAATTTTGTACTTTGCAAGCTCACATCTATATGAAGATGATTACATCCAGAAAAGATGTGCAACTCTGAAGTCTTCCACCTCTATTGAAATAACAGTGCTGTTCCATATTTTGATTTTTGTTCCTTCTGTATCCTCATTCCACCCCCTCCCACTCTGTTTTTAATTTGTTGAGACTTATTCTTGGCCTTTTCTTCCTCTTTCTGCACTCTCTGCTTTATGCATACCTATACGCAAATGATTAGGATAATCAGTGGTAATTTTCCAACAACCTCAAGGAACGGATTAGCTTTGCTTCCTAAACTTATTTTTCCCTATTTTTCCCCCTAGATCTGTGCACAAACATGGCCATTTCCAACCATGCCCAAGAACATACTCTGTTGTGTTGGCCAATTTCTTTTAAATTTTATTCCAAATATCCTTCCAGTGCTCTTACTCTGAATCTGACACAACACAGATATCACCTCCTCTCTCCTATCCTACAGCAGTGCAGTATCTGTTCCTGTGCCTTGTTGCCATTTTAACTTTTCATTGCAGTCTTCCACTCTTGATTCTCACTTTCTTCCCATGACAAGGGGGATGTTGGACCTCAATGATCCTTGAAGTCCCTTGCAACCCAAGCCATTTTGTGATTCTGTGATTCATTTTCCTTCCTCAACATTAAAAAAAAAGTAATTTTGAAGAGTCCCATTCTACTGCTCCAATCCCTTTACTTCTGCCCTGTACATTTAGTTGCCTTCATTTAACGCTGACAACTATCAATGTTAAATTGAAGCTTACCTTTGATTCTCCTCTTGAATATGCTACACTCAGCACAGATTTCCCTGACTGTGGCTCAGATCTTTGCCTGTACTTAGTTTCTCCTAAGCTCCTCATCTTTGCTCTTGACATCTCAAGTCCCTTTTCTCTATCCCTACTTTCCACTTCAAGTTTTTAAACTAGAACAGCTCAAATTTCCTTGGTCAAGAAGAATTCCTCCTTTTTTTTTTTTCCTTCCAAAGAAGTCTCTGGATGCCCTCCTTCACTTTTCAACAAAAACCCTTTATGTCTTCCATTTAACAGTCTCTCTGGAAGAAGATGATTTGCAATGCAATCCGAGTAGAGATAACTACAGCAGGTAGAATTCTTTCTATATAAATATAAGTCTATCTGCAATAGTTCACATTAATACAAGATACAAAATACACTGTGCTTACTATTAATACAATTACAGCTTTGATCTCCTACATTTTGACTGTTTTATCAGAGGCACAGTAGTCTTCATGGACAGATGATGTTCTCATAAGAAAAAAAGGAACTATAAACTGAAGTTAGTGCACTGGAATCCCTCTACATCAGGACAGCCTCCTGGTTGCTACTGTTGCAAAAACCTGTGTTTACACTTCTTTCATTAATGAAATTGATGATTTTGATTATCTAGTCAACAGCTTCCTAGTGCAGGAATTAAACTGACTTAATTACAAGAAAATATTGTACTTTACAGAGAGGTGAAAAAGAGCAAGACAATACAATATACAAGACACCTTTCTCTCTCCTTGAAACCATTATCTTAACTTCAAGAACCAAATGAGGAACTTAGCTTTCAGGACAGCAGCATATCTGAGCACCCAGTAGATTTTGCAACAAAAAGTGAAAGACAAAAAACCTTTTGACCTGGTTTAAATTATTGTGATAGATTAAGAAAGTGAAATTAGATTGATTCGTAACATCAGGGAAGCTATTATTTCATTACTACAGTCTGCAGATAGTAACAAAAATTGCAGCTGTTGTTTATCCAGATGCCTCATTATCTGAATAAAACAATTCTGTTCAAAACCATACAGTATAGACCCACAGTAGGTCAAAGTATCATAGTGAAGTCACAGACATAACAGAAAGGGGGAAAGACAGTAAGGAGGCTAGAATAAGCAAAACCTATGCTGGAGACTGATGTAGCTGTTCTTTGAGGACCTTTGTCTTACATCTATTTCCCATGGACATACAAGTAATTTTATAAAATTAAGTGGAAAAAAATCACAGGTTACTGTAGGCCCATGTTATATTCATGTGTTTTTTTGGAGATTGTGTTTTGTGACTTTTTTTTTGTGGGTTTTTGTTGCTCTTTTTTTTCCTTCAAACAGAATATCTAGAACCAGTCCAAGAAACATGGGCAGTCCTATGGAGATCCCTGTCATTCTTTATTATAATAGTCTTCCTTCCTAGTCATTCAATATGCAAACAACCACCTTAAGATGCTTGCAAACACTAACACTTACTGATTGTTATTGATTCTCCTTTATGATGAAATGGAAGGAAGCCACATTCCAGTGAGCATTATAGAAACTGTCCACACATAAGAAGTGATGACAGCACGATCACAAATCTTGGCCATAGTTCCCTTCTTGGTAGAAGGGAGATGTGAGCTCTTTCTGAAATTCTGTTGCCAAAAGCAGACCTAAGCTATTCTCTTCAGCTGATCTTAATTTACCAGAGCATATGTCCTATAAGCTCAAAGTGCTGAAAACTAGAAAGGTCTGGACTGTATTTTTGAGGGATGATATATCATGGAAGTGTAACAAAGAGCTTCAGATGTAAACAACTTCTCAGTATGCAATTCATCAACACGTAATAGAGGTTTCCCCTTGCTATTCTCCCACTTTTCAGTTGACCTTACTTAGGGCACAAACCATCCTGTCCTGAGAGACACGGCTGAGGCATTTTATTGCCATTGCAATCTCAACAGCTTCTGCTTTCGATGCTAACAGCATCTTCTCCAGGTCCCTGAGACAACAGGTGCAGTTCTGCGTATAGTATGGCACAAGACACAGACTATATCTAGAGTATCTAGTCTGGCTATGACCGTCAAAAGCTACAATAAAATGGAAGTAGTATGAATCATATTTTACCTGTAACTACCAAAAAAGACTAAGTGAGCCACCACCAGAAGGAAGTTTGCCGCAGAGCTATGAAAAAACTTTGACATCATTAGAGACTTGGACAAGCACTTTGACTGATTCTGGGTTCTTACTACATTAGAGGCTTTTGCAGGGAGGTGGATCTGGGAATGAGGAGGAGTGTAGCATGGAAAAGGACACTGTACATTGTCTCATCAGCCCTAAGCTAAGGCAGTTTACGACAGCATTACGGGGCATTAGGGTACCTAAGCATAGGTCACAGCATTAAAAAAAGACTGTGGAATTCTTTGTAGCAGGTTTAAGAATGTCTCCTGTTTAAGAATGGACAGAGAGCTTTTCAGAAGGAATCACAGTGACTTTGACATCTTACAAATATTTTTTGGATTAAAAAAATACAGAAGGTAAATGATCACAATTCCAGATTTATCTAAGAGTGGTTGCATCTGGAACATTGCTAAGTTTCTCAGGTATGTAGAAGCAGACGTTCAGGCTTTGATATAAATAAATCTCTATATATATTTCAAGGAATTGTAATTCAAGGATCTCGTCATTAAATCACAAGGCCAAGAATCAGAAAATCTGTTTTCACTTCCACCACATATTTAACATGTGAGAATGTGATACAAAATATATCAGTAAATATTTGTCTTTTCACAGTTAAGTATGCAATCTTATGCTTTGGCAACTCTAAACAAATGGACCACGTATTGACTTATTTCTGTCTTTAGACTCCCAGTATTTAAAAAAAAATTAAAAATAACTTCTGGGAATGGTACCTTTCTTGTGCCTCAGTATCTTTCCTGGGTAGATGAGTAACTCAGGGGAAGAAGGAAAGGGGATGACTTCAAGTTTTCTTTCTTTCTTTCTTCTTCTTTCTTTCTTTAAAGAACCCATCGTCAGTGTTCTAGAAAAGTTCATTACCAAGGTCACTGCAGTCAGTCTGGAGACCAAACAAGTCAAATTTCTGTGAAGCAAAATGGCTTCACGTAAGTGACTTTTTGAAACACAACCTCCCTGTGCATATACTACAATGATACCATGTAAGGACTTCAAAATCAATTCCGAACTGTAGGAATTAAATCGGTCAGTTACGATGAAAGCTATCAATGCTAGCTTGAATTATTAGTATTAGCACAGAATGTAACATACCTTCTAAAACATGAAGGTTACATATTTACTATCAAATTTATTCTTTGCCATCACCTAAACTGCCCAGAGTAGTACATTGCTCCTAATTAGAAAGGCATTTAGGTATTGTCAGCACCAGCTTTACATTACACGTTCTGAAATGTTTAGCAGAGTGTTAACTAGGTGTTGAAAGCCAGGTGAAATCACAGCACTGCTGAACCTGAAATTAAGCAGCAGGGACAGCTTTTGCTGCAGTGCTTTCTCAGAGCAGAGGGAAAGCAGGCAAGGCTGACCGGGAGCACTGAGGGAAAGCAACACTATGATTAGCAGACCCAGGGGACTGGCACAAAAGACCAGAAGGAGTCCAGAAAAGTATAAGGAAGGGAAGAGGATAACATATAAAGGGCATTTGTACCTCTGTGCAAGAAGGAGTCCAAGTTCTAGAATAAGAAGAGTGAGAGAGTGGAACAAACATTTCTCCATGAAAGCACAGTGGTGTCACTTGAAGATACCCCACACACTGCATCAATGTTAAAATTGCCATATATGACAGCTAAAAATTAGAAAAACAATGTAAGAATTACTTTGGTCAGAAAACACCACAACAATGAATGCTGACTTCCCTACCTTTGGTTTCATAGCAGAAGAACTGTATACTCATTTTCAATAGAAAACATACATAGAAGCAATATATACTCTTCAGCAAAATCTTCAGTGTGTTTCAATAAAAATAATTTTTAAAAAAGCTTAAAAACAAATAAGGAGTTTTCCAAAATTAAAAAAACAAAAGAGAGAGAGAGAGAGAGCTTAAATTCTCAAAATGGGATCTGCATTAAAAAAATCCCCTATTGGTCAAATATTGTAAGAATATATCTGTGGAGGTATACAACTCACTACCAGGGAGGATAACTTCATAATGTGAACAATGAATTTAAAACGTGTACTAAAAAGGCAATTACATCTAAAATGATTTGCACCGGTCCCTACTTGGCATACTGAAGTGAGATGCATTGCTTCTGCCTTATCAGCGGTTGAAATGTTTTGGCCACAAGCTGGAAAAGTCTTTATTTGTTGTGTGTGCTCAGTATGACAATATCCAAGGTGAAGTGAACCTCAAACTTTTGCAAGTGCTACACATATTCCTTCTGTCAGTTGGGTGCCTCATCTTGCTGAACACAAAATCCAGTGCATTGCTCTTGGTCTTTAACGCATACTACAGCACAGCGATTTTATGGATAGTTTTCTACTATATGAGCATTTTGTTAGAAATGGAAATGCCTGCCATGCTGCATTGCCAGTCAATTTTCAATGACGTGTATGGTTGGCAACAATGTGAAGAATTTAATTTCTGGTGCTGATCTTACACGTTCCTTTATTGTTTAAATATACCAGACTCATTTCTATGTGTAAAAATAGTATCTCTGCTTGCTTGGGAGCTGAAAATGCAAACGAATAGCTTAACAGTCAAGTCCTCGTTCTGCCTGAGCAAGCGTCAGTTTTGGGAAAGCAACTGAACGTTCGTATTCCCCTGCAACAGCTTTAGGCAACTGAATATGAAAATCCGCTCCTAAAATGGAACAGATTTGCTAATTATGTGAAAAGAGTTACTATAAATATAGGAGAGAAGAAGAGTTTAAGTCCAAAATGTGTTCCGTAGATAAGTAATTGCTCAGTTCTGCCCTTATCAACCTGAGGAAGCTTTTAATGCTGAGATGGAATATCAGAGCTGGTTGGATAGAACAGAAATAAACACGAAACTAATCAGAAAACATACTTTGCATTCTTCATCCACTCTCTAGTAGCAGCTGTTTTGAGATATTGCTATAAGGATGATCCCACTGCAATTCTGGCTTTTGAAAGCCTTCCAAATCCTGTAAAATGTATTAATTTGCAACACTGATATGAATAGCATAGGCAAATGAAAGCAATTACTTTCTCCTCTTCATTCTGATTTGTTATCTCTGTTTGATACGGATAGTCCATGCCAAACATCTATCAGTGATACTTTCTTGACCTGGTTTAAGGGTTTTTTTGTGTTCCTTTTCTTTGTTTGGCTTTTTAAGAAATATTTTAAATATTTAGTCTATTTTTAGGCTTTAAATAATGAGGAAAATGGAACAGTTTTACTATGTAATAAAATAGATGACTGATTCCCTTCAGTTCTCCCTCAAGTACCTCAGATCTGGAGGCCTTTGTTAAGCTAGCTTTTAGAATTTAAAAAAAAAAAAATGACAAGAGTGGGAAGGAATGGGAGGGAAGATCATTTTCCCAACTACTGCACAATCTGCTATCATCAGCAGATCTCTACAGAAATCTGAGGAGAAGGAGAAATTACTGCAGAACATAATGGAGAAGCATTTTTAGAAAGTTGCAGAAGTGCAGCAGTAAGTCCCACTGCAGAATTCCTGGGCTAAGCCAGAGGTTGCCCAGTGAATGTTTTTTCTTCCATTGGTTAAACACAAATCAAGAAGAAGGAGGCCGCCCTTCTGCCTGTCCGGAAGACACAACACAAACAGTAGCAGCTGCCTGGATTTAAGGGACAAAGGAAAATGGCACCAACAGCTCTTCCTGCTGCTGGCACTCAGGATACTCCCAGACTTGTTTGAAAAATGTGGCCAGCCCCAGACCACCTCACTGGAAATTGCTAATGCTCAGTGAAAGGCTACAGGAAATGTTTGAAATCTGCAGAAGTCCTGTTAATATAGCTCCATCACCTAAGGATGTCAGTGAGCTCAGTGGGGAAAGGAAGGGGCAGAAACAAAGTCCCACCTCACAATACCAATGTCACAGAGGCTACACATCAGAGCTCCATGGTTTGGCTTCCCATCCCAAAGCGATGAGATCTCTCCTCTTAGGGAAGCGCCTGGAAAATCCCATGAAAGGCCAGTGGTCATATTTTGAAATAATAGAAGACAGAACCATCTTCTAATAAACAAAAGTGTAGGGAATTGAGAAGAGGACTACCATAAGGAGGAACTAGAGGAAGGCAAGGGCATGGCAAGCTTGGAGGGCACTCTCTAACATCCCAGAGTAGCAGGCTCCTGCTTTCATAGAATCATTTGAGTTGGAAGGGACCCCTAAAGGCCATCTATAGTCCAAGTTCCCTGCAGTGAACAGGGACACCTACAGCTAGATCAGGTGCTCAGAGCCCCATCCAGCCTCACTTTGAGTGCCTCCAATGATGAGCCTTCCACCACCTCTCTGTTTTACTGCTTTTCTTCTACCTTCTGAAGCAGCCACATTAGCTGAGATGTAATTTGGATACTAATTGATTTTCACCCCTGCAATGCACAGTTTGTTAAGAAAAAGGATGAAAGGGGAGAGAATTCTCCTTGACGAGGCTAAAATGCTTGAGAGATTACTGTCATCACAGCTACATGTACCAGTACTTTGTAAAAACAAATAAATTGGTGACCTGAAGCCAGGCTTGCTCAGCACAGAGTCCCCAGCCTTGCTGCCAGTTTTATAAAACAAAAAGACAGGATCCAAAAGCCCAAATGGCTTTGGATCACTCTCTAAGCCTGCAGCATAGCTTATGTCCCTGGCATTGTTGAAGCGGCATGTGAGGGCGAGGCTTCCAACTGCCCTGGATCAAAACTCAACCAAATGGCAGAAAGGGAAGGGGCAGTCCAGGACAGGAAAACCTGACAGATGCAAGCCAGTTGGGAGTGCTGCTCTCAATGGGCCCGGCCAGGGGACAGGAAAAAGGGGCCATGAGCCAGGGGCGGACAGGATGGCATAAGAAATATAAATAGTTCTGTCACATATTGCATACAAGGATTAAAAATTAGAGTTTGCTCCTGACAGTGGTTTTGTGGAGGTTTTTGTTGTTGTTGTTATGGCCTCTTTTTTTTATTATTTTTTTATTTTTTTTTAATGCATACATCACATTACCCCAAACTGACAACTCAAGTCAACCGTTATGGCAGAGCAGCAACCCTGCAGATTCCCTTCTGCGCATTCTGCTTGCCTGGGCACCCTGATTCCTCCTTCCTGACAGCTCTGGAGACCTTAAGACACTCTCCCTCTAATGCACGGACATAGCTCCCAGGAATGCTCATCATCACCGCTACCCAGGCTAAACGAGCTTCTTTTTTCCAGTCCCCAGCAGGTGTCCTTTCACGAGAAACCCACGTTGGTAGGTCACACAGTCTTTCACTGCGTACCACAGAGGATGTCTGATGTTTGTCTGCTATTGCTACTCCTGGCCCAGTTTTCTCACAGATCCTTAGGAAAATGACATCCGAGAAGTAGCTGATCGTCATCTGCCACAGAAGGCAAGAGCAGATAGAGAGGAGTAAAATGCGTGATTGGCTTCTCAAATTAGACTCCAGTAATTATTTCTAAAGACCTGAATGCATCCATTTGTATCTTATAAACGGATACAAGAGTCAGCTCATTGCAAGGAATGCTTGGAAATTGCAGGTCTCGTTCCATTCACTCAGGAAGAGTGCTGGATTCCCCATGTACTTTGGTTCACTTAGGAAAATCCCAGCTCCTGCAGCTAACACCCTCAAATCTATGTTCTATTTCTGGCACTGCCACCACCTGTAAATTTGGACAAAGCCAGAATTTTCTGAATGACTCATCCCTAACAACTGGGAGCAGCAAAACCTGAGCTCCCATTGCAGTAGAAAAGCTAAGAGTACCCCCTAGCGTTCTGGGTACAACCTTAAGATTTGGCCAGACTCAAATCGGAGATGAGCTCTTTATATACAGGATTTCATCTTCCTCTGGCAAAGGACAGTTGCGCTGCAATGAGTATCCAAACGCCTCCAAACCTTTACATTGCTATGGTTTAGTTCATTGTTGCTAGCGAGCAGTCATTAATATCCACCTTTATGATTTAAATTAACTCCAGCAGATTTACACCACTGAAGCCTTCTTTGCATTGGCAACGGATTAAGGGCACTCCCTGTCACCTAGAGATGCTCAGATGACATTCAAAACTCATTAGGGTACAGTAAGTCAATAGCTTTTTATGCACTACAGATCTCCTATGAGAGTTGTATGTCTTAATTAATCCGTCAAGTGCTTCAAAAAATCCATGGAGAGGAGGCAGAGTATAATGCAAGAGATTATAATTTATAACTCTCCCTCCTTTCTGCGCAAAAAGGCACGTTATCTCAGATTAAATCCTACTCTAATGATAACAAGGTTAGAACAATTGTGTAACTTCTGTTAACTGAAAGCAGTCCAGACACCTCCGCTTCTTGCCCTGGCAGGTCAGCAGACCAGCAGGTTCTGCCATTAACCTCCTGCTGTGCAAGCATGCCACCTCTTGGAACTCCTCTGGGCTTTTATTTCTCTTTCAGCACATCTCCGGAGGTGGTTTGTTAGGGTTTGTGGCCACGTGCACCTAATAGCAGTAGTTATTTAATCAGTAACAAAGGAAATCTACCACTGATAGTAGCAATAGTCGTAATGTACTTGTCTTAATTTCTTTTCTGGAAAAGCTGGAGGGCAAGTTTAGTTTAAAACCTGGGAGGTGCACACGGAGTACAGCACCTTGCAGTAGATACGCAGCTGATACCATGCTTGAGCAGTCTGATCAACGGGGCACTTGTAGCAGCCCATTTATCACGACTGTGTTCTAGCAGATGATGTAAATTTAAAGATTAAACATAAAACCTTAACAAGGCAGCTAGTAGCAGGTGCTTATGGTGCAAAAAAAAAAAGTCACGAAAGCTCATCACCTAAACTTCGTGCTGTATTGAAAAATACCTTCCTGTAGCAAGGCGAGCACATTAATAATGCAGCAGCACTAGCTGAGGAAAATGGCTGGTTTATAAAAGCAATTCCAACTCTAAGGGTCCAGGAAATGGAATCTCAACAGGATAAGCAACACTTACAGGCTCCTGCTAAGATGACTCCTTATGCAAGCCAGAAAATAACTTACAAACAGTTCACAGTTTGCACTTCTGCAGTATTTTGTGCATGTTTCAAGAGTCCAGTTTGGAGGAAGAAACACCGCAATTATAGAAACACTGTAAATTATGCAGGCGAGGGTCCACAAGATGCCCACTGCGGGTCTTTCAGAGCTTCTAGATTTACAGGAGGTGACATTAACACAAAGCTGAGGGTGGTTTTCTCTGCAGACACTTCACTTTCTGTGATTTCTGCGAGTACTGATCTTTGATACTTTTTGGGATAGCCAGTTTTGCAGCTTTTCTGGGATAGCAGATAGTCCAAAGATGCTTTGTGATCACTAAGTTATCTAGTTGTCTGTGCTTCAGACTCTAAATCAGTTCATCGATACCCACTTAAATCCATGTAAACTGAGCATAGGAAGCACAGAGATGCTGAGCAGCTTTACTGTGTGACACCATATTATGCTCTTGAAGTGTCTTGCCAGTCTACAAAGAGGCAGAAAGGATGAAAGCTCTGTTGGTTGTTTTTGTTTGTTTGTTTTCTTAATGGACTACATAAAAACTGTTTACTTCTCACATTGTGCGCAAAAACTCCTGGAAAAATAAAATCTCTATCCCTAAACATCCTCAAGTAAAACTAACTGCTCCAACGTACTGTCGTGCCACCCAAATAGCCTGCTATGGGTGCACCATATCATAATTAACTGCAGAAAAATGAGAAGAAAGAGAAAATGAGTGCAAACACGGAAGACATCTCACTACACCTACCAGGTGGCAATTTGTTTACTGTGGATTTCTTAGCATGCTAGATCACTTCATTTTCACTACTCCATCATTTGCTGAGCTCACTTCCCATTTTCTTTGGCTTGCTCACTGCCTTATTACACGTGAGAAGGCTTTCTTTTTTTGTATTGTCACATACCGTATAGCTTAGCAGCAGAGAACAGCTTCTCAAAGAACAACATGAGCACGGCACGCGGGCCGTTGGGTGTACGCACCACAGTGCCTGAATGCATTTGTCATTGTTCAGAATTACACAGCCCTGAGCAACATACAGTTGTTCAGCCACTGTGTGCTTATTTCCCTGTCAAGAAGCTGAACTGTAAATAAACACAAAACTTGCATGAAAAGATAATGAAGTTTTCCTAGCTATTCAAAAAACAAAAGAGCCAATGGGATGTTCCACCACTTATCTACACTCCAGTACAGCTGTGTATAACCACTGCTCTACCACCCATTCAGATAGCCCACCTTTTCCTGCTGACCCACTACCACACGCTGCATGGATATTATCACTTAAATTCCACACTGAGTCCCTCTCTGCACTCCCAAGCTGAAGTCTGCCTCACTGGAAGCTCTGCTGCAGCTTCCAGGAGAATTAAGGAGAGCATTTTTGTCAAATGGAGTCACACAGCTATTCACAGAACTTCTCACATCGTTGTGCAACATCAGTGTGCCATGTCAACAGCTCCCTCAAGGTGGATGGTGTCAGGCAGAAGGTATTCAGTATGAGATGGTGGAGATCGGGTGGGAGGAGGCTGAACCCCTTTGTTGAGAACCCGGGTCTGAGGATTGTTGAGAGGCTGCTGCTTCCACTGTCAAGTATTCATTTTTGTGCACACAACTGCAGCTGTTCTGCTCCTGTTCCAATGACCCCTCCTCCCCACCATCTCCAATTCCAATTTAACAAGGATTAACAAAGCTACAGCATGCTGGAAAAACTCAGGACTGCTCCATATAACAGCTACGAAGGGTGACTGGCATCAGACTGGGTGGGAGATCGGTACAGACTGTTTTTCTGGTGCTTTATAAGTAAAAAGTTATACATGAGTTCAGATAGAGCTATTAAAGCCTGGATATTTCTGCTAGTTTCTTGAAACGATCAGCACACAGGCAAAGTATTAGCAATGATGTTTCTGCCTTTTGCCACCTGCCGTCAAATGCTCTCATTTTGGCTAGTAAGAAAATAACACCAACTGTAACCTAATAAAGGGAAAAGCCTTGGACTTTGCAAGCATAACCAATACTTATTGCACTGACACTATAACCCTGCTGTTGCAGGGCTCGTGTTCTCCGGGATATATAGTTGAGCATAAAATGAACGACAGAGAAAGATACAGGTATCTTTACTGCTTAGACCTATGAACACAGGCAACCCAATATTTGGAGCTGAAGCCAATAATGTCAACTTGATATATGAATTTTGAAGTGAGATTTGCTTAGCACTTACTGTATATGTATTTTTGCTTTAACTCAGCCTCTTTTTCTCCCAATAAAAAAAAAAGATCAACAACTGCCAATCTCTCACCTCCCTCCTACTGGGAACTGGCTGCTTTCCTCCATCACTGGCACTAGCCAGCCCTGAGCGTGCCCAGGAATCTCACTGCCTGCATCACTGATGGTATTTCTTGGCAGTCCCTCATAAGTATGGGACATCATGTTCTGCCCTCAGGAGACCTACACAGCTTGAGTCAGGAACCTAGTTTACTTTAAAGGATAGGTAATCCCCTGCCATGAGGGACCAGTATTTCGGGCTACATTAATTTGGGTGCACATTCTCTGGCAAGATATGGGGACAAAGCGGTGGAGAAGGGGAGAAAGCTTTATTGATATTCTCATCCGAGTATTTTACAGCTGCTCTTCAGAAGAGAAGGAATTGATCAAACTGCTAGGTTTGGGTAGTGGTTTAGAAGGATATTTCTGTAATCTCATTATCCAACCCAAACTAATAACAAACAACATCCGCTAGATCTGTCCTCACAGGATATTGTGTTTTCATTTCAGCAGGTCTCTAGTGCTCTCTGTTGTATTTGCCGATGCAGGAGCTCTGGCTCTGTTGTGGAGCACAGGTTTATCCCAGATGAAATGCCCAACCTTTTCAGTCATCATCTACATGCACCCAATACATCAGATAAAGATGTCTCTCCATCAAACCCAGCAATTCAGATTTTTGGTATCACTTCAACACCTGCTACAAAACATAGTTAATCCATTATAGGTAGAAAGGATGAACTTTTCCATCTACCACAAGCTCAAAATCAAATTCAAGACAAGAAACTGAGAAAGGAAACAGCTCTAGACTGAGTTTTTATGAGTCTGGCTTGAAAATGAAAGGTTCACAACTAATCTAGTGACTGCAAACAGCTTTGGACAGAGCATGCAATTTACTGCTCCACAGACACCAGAAGCTGAATTTTCCACTCACTGAAACAAGCCACAGAATATCTACCAATTTCAGCCACAGCATGATTCTGGCATAGCTGGATGTTCTCTCTGAAACAAGGAAAAGGCGACCAAAATAACAGTCTTGCAGTTGAAGCACTGAACTCCAAAGACTCACATGTAGCTCCTTACTCTTTAACAGGGTTCTTAAGACATTCAGGAAAGTTGCTTCAGAGTAAAGTCATCTCCTCCGGGGTGTAAATGGCAAAAATGTTGACAGACATTGCTTTCTTATTTCTATTTACAAAAGAGAACTAAATGATCACAAAAGAAAGCATTCCTTTAACTTTATATGCTTCTAAACATGCAGTCCTGTGCAATGAGCAGACAAACTCCATAACCTGTGTTCTTCCTTTGACCACTTCAGAAAGAATGGCTTACTTCTTTTCCCAGGTTAAAAAAAAATGCATGCACTATTTTGTAAATATAACCTTCTGTGACAAAAAAGTCTATTACGAATATCTTGATGCCCAAGTTAAAGGGACAGCCTGCCAAGAAAATTGTGATCATCCATTCAGGCTGTGAAGTCCTACTTTTTCCACTAGACCTATTCTGTATAGCACATACAAGCAGAATTTGTATGAATTTTCCCCAAATAAAAACAGGGAGCAGAAAAGTACATCATATGTACAGTTTGTCCTTGCTCTCCCACCAGTCTCACTACTCTGTAATAGCTACTTGGGAATTGATTTCCCAAGGGGCTCATTACCTTCAATTGTGATATTCCTGTTACCTCACTAACCTCCTTTGTTACCACAGTTTGGTCTGATGTGGACATTGCGGAGATAACAAACACTCTGTATATAATTTTAAGCCTAAGGTTGAGAGCCACAGCCCGAATGCAGCCTTCAACATAATAAAGTACTTTCCTGAAAACTGCTGGATTTAGTCATAATAGGGATTAAAAAAAAACAACTCATCAGCTAAGAAAGTGATGTCTCAGCCAACTTCATTATTTAAAAGAACATAACATAGTTGAATAAGTTACAAGTCTAAAAATGACGTTGTGAAATGAAGCCCATATCATTTCCCAGTTTCACTAGTTATTTAATTAATGAATCAGAGGAAAAAATAAGCTGTCAAGCGGTATCCTTTTTTTGGAGACACAACATCCTTGACGTTGTGGAAGAAAGTTCTTGTTTAAAAACAGAATGAGATGGACTACAAATCTTGGTTTTCTAAACAGTCTTAGATTCAAGTCACGTTGAACAAGGTAAAGCCATTGCTGACTAACATTTGCATTTCCTTTGCTGTTGTATTGTTAATGCAGTAAATGAATAGAAGCATCATAAGTCATAGTGCTCAATCAGAAGCTCCTGCCCCACCTTCAACACCATTTTCAAAGAAACAGACTTAATGAATCATGTTCAGTCAAGCCTTCACGCTCACTGCCAACATAGCTTAAAAGCACTACCAGCTCTCCAGGGACACTTTTGCCATATCTGTGTTCCACGCCAAGTCCAGGGTTGTATTTATTTAGCCCCTATGAAAATGTACACATCACTAGAGAAAAAAACAGTTTCATCCTTGCTGCACAGTTCTCCCCATCTGCAAAGGGGGAACTAATGCTAGCCTACCTCTTCGTAAGTCATTTCAAGATACGGGAAAAACTACTTAACACAAAACTACTACTGTTTACTATCGGTTAGTATGGAACAGGACACTGACTGTCCTACGGAGCAGGACACTGACTATTTCTTCTCTTTCTTCCAACTACCTCTTCCTGTCCTCCTTAAATTAGTTCAAAAACCCACAAATGCAGGTAATGGAACTGAGGTGAGCTCTGCAGCTCAGCTCCACTATGAAAGTAAGTTCCACTTGACTGAGGTTTGTTTGCTGGATCAGAGCCTATCTAACTGTGCGAAACAAGAGAGAAAGTAAAAAGAATCTACTAATAGAAAAATCAATACTCACTGCTATCAAAATTTCAGACTCCATGTATCATATTGGGCTTTTATTCAGGAATCCTGCTGCCTCACTACATCTTCTTCCAGGTCCAGAAACCAACAGCAAGAGCAAAAACTTCAGTGCCAGCAGAAAAATGGCCCAGTGGAGTGGCTTCTGCTGCATATGCTGATCTGAAAAACTGATTTTCAGAGATGATCAGCTAAATACCAAAACCTAACCCTAGTCCAAAAAGCTTTTGCAGGTAGTAGTTGCAACTTGCACTAATTCACTGGTTTCCAACCATTATGCATTTTTTCTATTATTTTAGTGTTTTTTGGTTGCATTGATGTTCTTTTCACAAAAAAAGACATACACCTCACACACGCTTCAAAGCAACAAAGCTCATCATAACACATGAAAGAAAGCCACTACCTTCTGACACATGGTAGCCAGCCTCATACATCTGAGATCCTACACAGCATTAACATCAAAACTGCCAGGAGCATACCTTCTGCAGAAGGTTTTTAGCTGCCTGAAAATTAACGTGCCACTTGCAAACAGTAAAGGCATAAAAACTGACGGATCTAATTCCATGGTGAAAGGAACAACTGGAGCAGCTGAGGACAAGGAGTGTGAAGGGAGAGCCAGCTGTGTCCTTCACTGGGGCACTGCAGAGGAGGTAGGCTGAGGAACAGCTTAGGGCATCCCAGTGAGTGATGCAGGTGCCATCAGGCACAAACCTGGCTGGAGGCAATCTTTGTAATTCCAGTGGCATTTTCTAGGTTATTACATGAAACGTGGCTTGTGAAGTGATTAGGGTGAAGATTTTATTTTATTTTCTATATTGACAATCTCTTTCCAAGCCACTTATATCCACAGTAATTATATATATATTTTGTTGCTGTTGTTCTTTCCCCAGTGCAGCAGAGCACATGGTCATTTCTAGCCTGACCTTGTTAATTCGGAGAGAAGAAAGTTCTCCTTCCTCAATTCAGCTACCTGCTCCTCTTTTCAGTATTCCTCTTGTTGCTCCCAGTACGTATCAGTTGCCAAGCAGCAGAGAGCTAGTTAATGCAATGTCCTGTTTCCTTGTTTTTGTCACTTGCTCCTTCCCTGCTTTATGCACACTGCTCCTCACTTTAGCTTTACAGGATGAAATCCCAGAAAAAGAGAAAGGAAGACTGGCAGCAGGAAACAAGGCACTGAAAGCACAGTCTTGCGCTTAACATATACAAATACCTCACTCCCCTGGAGAACTTGCTCTTGTGAGTAAAATCACCCCTTACACTTTGGCCACAGAAGAGGTATTAAAACCTCTCACCAAGCAGCTGGCAGGCTTGCACTGTGCTGCTATGCCTAGCCAAACCAGGCAGCTGGGAGCTACAGCAGGCAACCTCTCGAGAGACACAGTCACTGCAGTACTGGTGAAGCTCCTGTTGAGGGCA
>PPHD01002268.1:0-36901 GCA_002909625.1 Bambusicola thoracicus | reverse complement strand
GAATAACCTCGGTATTTGGGATTTAAAGATGTTCTGGTCTTGTATTTACATCCCATGCTGGGTGCATGTTTTTCATAGCTACTTGTTGCAATTGTTCTCACTCGTTTGCACTATTTTTCTGTGGCTCGCTAATATCCTTACGCAGCCCTTCATGGATCACAAAGCTCAAAATCGAGTCAAAGTTCAATCCATTATTTCCACCACTTTATGTACTCATTTGCTTCATTTTTTGCCTTTTTCCCAATATTTGATATTATGTCCAACAGTAAACTTGCAGACCCAGCCTTTCAGAAATCCCACTACAAAATGCAATCTATTTACTACATTTGCAGGCTTTTTCCCATTAAAAAAAAAAAAAAAAAAAAAAAAAAGCTGTTTCCCTTTAAAAACAGGCACAGTGTATTTGGGATACACCATTAAGAGAGAAACATCAGTAGTAATCACTAACTTAGAGAAAGTCGCTAAACGCTACACTACCCATCGCAGAATGACAAAGCACAGTGAACCCTCGCTCAGGAGCAACCACCAGCTCTACGTGAGCAATTAGCCACATCCTCCTCTTGCCCTGTGTCAGTGTAACCTCATTAAACCTACTACTTCCCTCGCGTTTATCTTTAGCACATTGTTCTGATCATAGTTTCGTCTTCTTTGAGCCACTTAAAAAGGCATTACACATCTAAGACCAGAGTAGGATCATTACATTACAGATGTGAGAGCTATTCATGCATAATTCAATGATTCTTGGTCTGAACTAGCTTATTATTCATAGGATCTCATCCAAAGGCTCTTTTTTTTTTTTTTCTTCAAGCACAAAGAGCTCAGCTGCACTCAGAAAAGTAATACTATAACTAAACACTAACAGAAAGCTTTAAAATGCTATCTTACCAAGTAATGTACATTCACCCCTCAGCAACTATCCTGCTCACTTGCAGGACATGTGAAAGTTACAGCATGGAACAGACCTGGGTTGCTCAAACGTTAACAAGTGGACAAGCTGCACCTCCATCCCTCAGATATTACACAAAACCAAACACAAAACTCTTTTCAAGCAGCTGACAGCAACGGAGGAGATTCTGAAGATTCTGCTAACTACACAACCAACTCATGAGAAAACCGATCAGAAAACATGCAAATCTAAATGTATAAACATATATTGGTGTTATACAATGCTGATTTCCCAAATGAAGCCTACTGTATCTGACCAGAACGATATTTTAAGTTCTGTACATACACAGGCAGCCGAAACAGGCATTATGAGATGAAACAGAGCCTCAAGGCTATGCAGTAGGAATGATTTAAGTATTACTCCACACAATGCTCAACTACAGCCTCAGGAAGGTTTTCTTTTAAACTAGTAAGAGAAATTTTATTCTCCAGTAAAACCCACTTCAGAATAAAACTTGGCATCTGTATTACTATGCTGGAGTGGAATTACTTTTTATGTTAAGTTCAGAAATATTAGCTTTCTGTTCACTTATTTTGCTAGTTATTTTTTACCCTTGTCTTTTATTTATTATTTTAAGCTTAGGTATTGATGAGACAAACATCATCTTTCTTTCAAATAAATAAATGAATAAACTCTTTACCTCAGGGCCAGCCTCTGAATCCTGACTAACCCAGTCCCAGAGGGACTACAGATGCAGAGAAGCTGAAGATTCACATCTCAAGCATTAGGCTGCAATGTGGTTTAATGGATTTTGATAAGGTAGGCTCAGGTCCTGAAAAATCCCTTTAGATAAGCCTTTATACTCTGACCTCAATAATTACCTTTGCTAGTCATTATTATCGTTAAGTAGACTTGTCAACAACAGATGCTACATTCTTACCTAGGAAATAATAGAGAGACTGCAGGAAAACATAAGTTGGGAACACGGTACAGCCTAGGCACGGCAGTTTTACAATAGCCTTATCCAAGAACTGCAAACTAGTGGAAAGGTATTTATTAATTTCATTAGTCATCAGCCATCAAATCAAAAACCTTGCATATTATGGCACAAAAATCTCTCTTTTGTGTATGTGTGTGCATGCATAAAAAAATCTTTTCTATATATATTTATTGTATTACTTACACTTCTGTCATTATCAATTGCTTTTTATGTTTAACCAATCTTACCCAAAATCACTGCAGACATTTTTTTCACCCCACATAAGTTTACTGGTTAGGACAGATAAATCCTGAAATGACAACATGAAGAATCACTTTGGAGATACTACCTTGGATTTGTCAAATTTCATTTTCATAATGCTCACTTAACCTCGAATTGGTGCAGCATTTCAACCTCAGCGAGTCTTAGAATGACTGCAACTGAAGGCTGTTCCTCCAAATTACACTGCAAGCAGGCAGACTAAGAGAAATCCTACTGGTGTGAGATGGCTGTCATTTCTTCAACGCTGCAGGAAAACATCTGTTTCATCTGTTTCACCAGGGCTATTTTACTCATCTTGAATTTGAATAAACGTGCTGCTTTGGAACAGACGTGGTTTACACATCCAGCCCTCCTTCACACACACAGGTCCAAGTCATCCGTACAGGTCCTTTCCAACCTTGCAATTCTATGATTTTCCAATCTCATAAAAATTTCAATAGGTCACTTTCAGGCAATTCTCAGAAAGCCACTGATTTTCACAGAAACTAAATAAAACAAAACATAAAGGAGAAGAAGAAAGGTATCGGTGCAGTCAATTAAACATCGGACATTCAGCAGCATGCAGCTAACCTTTGTGTTTCCCTTTTTTCTCCTTTCTGGCACTGCCAGTCTGACAGCTCGCAGATGCTGCCTTGGCTTTTTTAGTTGATTTCGGAGCTTGGGCATCCACTACCACCTTTACATCTTCCTGTTCGGCCTCCTGTACTGCTTGAGAGATTCAGGGTACCCCATGAAAAAGAAAAAGAGAGAGAAACAATAGAGAAACAAGTTGAGAGAGAGAAGAGAGAATGTATTGAGAATTCTGAGAAGGCATAAAGATGTAAGTAGACGTAGCAGAATTTGGTATTTCAGATAATTCATGCAAAGAGGAGATTCAAATAAACGAGAGATTGCAAAGTTACAGTAAAAAATTGGAAGCGTTAAGTTAACTGGGATGTACTTCTTAACCTTTTCCCTCTTTCCAATAACATGCTAGCTGCTGGCTTTCAGGCCAAAAATAACATCAGAATATTAATGTCTTTCTGAGCTATTGTAGGAAGCACATTTCCTCATCCTGAAGTCTGCCAGACTGATCACAGACAGCGGCAGCATGAAGGCAAAAGAGCTTCATTTAGACTCTGTAGTGTCTATGTTTAAAACCACATCCTGAAACTATAAACAAGGAAACACTGGTTTTCTTCTCAAAGAAACACACCTTGCACAACTGTCGGTACCACAGTGTGATGAGTAGGACAGCCAGGCACTTTATGGAGAAACTATAGACAAAGCTGAAACTGAAGACTCCCCCTCGTTTGTACCATGGAAATTAATTTTTTGAAGTCTCAGCATGTTATGCTTGGCACAAACTGTGAATGTCAGCATAATTCACACACTGCTAGATGCTTTCAAAGTAAAAAGGGGCTTTATCACTTTCTACAAGCATGACACGCTTTGAGGTCAATATTTCAACCTGTGCAAAGCAACACACGCAGCAACTCTTTCTTTCGGCCAGGCCAAGCTTTGAGTTCAAGTAACACTGAGGTAGAGAGGCATAAGAACAATAATCTTTGTGAAATACATAAAGAAATCATTAAACTTCACACCCCAAGCAAAATAACCTGTAGGTGGGCACTAAGAAACGTTGCCACCAGCTGCCAGTTGATGTTAATTGCTAAGTCCCCAGCTTCATGAGGTGACTGGTTTATCCCAAAGGAGTATCACCTTGGCTCTTGGGGCCTCCCACCATTTCTCACTCCCAAAGCTAAATTGTTCTCTTAAAAATAAATGAACAAATTAAAAAACCTCAAAGAAATCTAATTGGAACAACTGGCTACCTATAAATTTAGGCAAAAACATCCCTGGCAAACTTCCTAAGGCCCCAGAAGGGCTAGTGATGCCCCATGGCATGTGGACAGCCAGCTGTCCCTTTGAAAAGGGAAATTCTCCCCAAGCTTCTCGTCTATGAGGCAACTTTTCTGTTCCCCAAATCCTCCACACACACAAAGAGCAACTGAAGCAAACACAAGGAGATTCTCAGAGGAATAACATGGAGTCAGCCATGTCTGTGTGAATGCACCTTACAACCCCAGAGCCCTCCTCAGTGCAGCAATCCAATATGAAGAGTATTACATTCATAGCACAAGGAGCATCTGGAGCACTCACTAAACTCACACTCCCTTTTCATTACTTAGAGGATGAGTCCAAGTTTTACAGAGCATGTAGGTGAAATTGGCAGAGGTGTGAGTGATTAGTAGCTCAAATAAATAGCTTGACATTGCCCAGCTCCTCACTCCTGTCTTTTATCAAACAAATCCCAAGACTGCGGTCTCCTTGCTGAGCATCATGGAACACTGCAGAAAAGAACAAGACAGAGCTGGGGAGCGAGTGCACAGCATGTTGGAAAGTGGCACATACAAGGCAGCATGGCATCCTATTTCCATAGGCATGGCAGCCGTGGACTAAGCAGGGAACCAAAGTGTCCCTGCTGCATGGTCTTTAAATAGGCAGGATTGGTCAGCCCAGCAATCTGTCCTGTATTTGTAGCTCAGTCAGTCTATAGAAATGAGGGTATGTTCTTTCCATTGTTTTAAAGATGATAATCCTCCTTACAACTGAACTTCACTATTTTACAAATGGCCAACATTCAGTGACCAGTCAGTTCCCTTTTGAATATGACCACATTCATTCATTCAGATGAAGTATCATCTACTTGGCCCAAAGCAATGATTAATAAGCAAGGGATGAAATGTTCCGACATTGTACATTGAAAAGATAAAGACTTATCTTCCCTGTCTGGTCAGCTGTCCTTTGATTAAACAAGAAAAAGCCTAAAGCTTTTTGAATTCATTTTGTCCCATAACTTCCAGCGAAAGATATCTGATTATAAGCACAGTGATGGGTGCTTCAAAGGCCAGAGAAGGAAATATCTCCATTATTTTAATCTATAATGCAAAATTTCCAAGCAGCAGCCATTCTGAACAAACACCATCACTGCTGTATACTTTAAACAGAACTTTCAAACATAAGTGATGGAGGATAAAAAATAATATTTAAACCATAAATGCACTATTATTACAGGTGGGTTTGTGAAAGGAATTTGCACCGGATCTCCTAATTCTAAAGGATCCTTTAGTGACCTGTGACATTACATTTAAAGCACTAGCTCTAAACTAAATCCAAATTGAATCCCAAAATATCATCTTCATCACAAAACCCCACCACGTTATCCTTAACTACTGATTACCTAGAAAACAGTAGACCTTTGCTAAGGCTCACCCACTTGCTAATGTCTTCTCTGGCTTCCCTGCATAATAGAAACTGCTATAAAGATATGATTACATGCTCAGTTGAATGTTAAAAAGTTAAAAACAAGGTAGCACAGGATATTTGAAGACTCTTACATGCAGCTACAATACCTCATATTTCCAGCTCTAAATTATTAAAATCTTCATTAAAAAAATTAAAGACGATTTTTCCTTTTCAATTAGATTTGCATGTGCTATAATTTCCATTTAAACAAGGAAGAAATGCGAGCAGGATGTCTTATATTGAGACAAAATTCCTAAGAGCGAGCGATGCTGGACCATCATGCCTCATGTTTCCTTCTCTTTTGGACTCATAAACTGTAAGAAATTGCTTTGAGATAAATGGCAAGATATCAAATAATACAATGATACGATTTTAATTCTACTGTTATTCATCTTTTTTGTTAGATCGATGGCTCATTACTGACCCCAACACAGTATGACAAAACATGCTTATTGGGAGACAGAAAATAGCAGAGGTTACTTTGCCAATTCAGAATCTGAGCTAAGAGGGAAAGGCGAACAACAAACAAGCGGACTGTTAACACAGCACACGGTCTTGATATCAAAGTGGAAAAGGGCCGTGAGCTGGCTTTGCTTTGCACTGTCAGGGATCCAACTGCCAGAAGCATAGAAAGAAGTATTTCATGAATCAAGTGCTGTGCTGGACAACACTGCAAGTTACAGGGGTAGGGCTATAACTCATAACCAATGGAAAGGACGCAATTTCTAAGTTACTGAATAATCTGTGATGCAGACAATAGAAAATTGAAAAAAAATACTGAAAGAGTTATCTACAGATATTCAAGTGAATGACAATGGAAAGCGTGCTTTTCTGTCTGGCCTTCATGAATGTAAGTTCACACAGGAAATTCGTTTCAAAGTGCCTTGCAATGAAAATGATTTTCTTATTCATTTGCACGCCTGTTCTTCTTGAATACTTGTGTACTGTCACTTTCTTAAAGGAAGAAAGAGAAAGTCTAACATAACTTACCAAACCCTCTCACATAACAACGTCATGTGATAGGAGAAAAATATTTTTGCTCAGTATATCATGAAGAATAAAGGAAGTAAAAAACTACACACGCACACAAAGAAATGGACAGATTAAAAAGTCT
Source organism: Bambusicola thoracicus (assembly GCA_002909625.1). Lineage (NCBI taxonomy): Eukaryota > Metazoa > Chordata > Aves > Galliformes > Phasianidae > Bambusicola > Bambusicola thoracicus. The sequence continues at coordinate 30,352 of PPHD01002268.1, read as the reverse complement.
CACAGTAGTGGAGAGAACACCTCAAGTGTGGATAAAGGTGGATAAATCATGTGACGCAAACCATTGGCTCAACTCTACAAAGCTATTCACTCTATTTATCACAGTATTGATTTGTTCTCTCACAGCAAAAGTGAAATCCAGAAAGATCACCATGAAAAGAAGGCTAAACTACAGCTCAGTCAAGGGTGTATCTTATCCAATCAGAGCAAATTAGATGTTCTTTTCCTAGTGTTGTCTGAATTGTTCTTGTGTTTCACAACAAAAATGGCTCACCACTTTGCTTTGTAACACGTTAGTCTCAGTGAATACTGAGATTGTGAACTGACCTAGCATTTTTACCATTCTAAGACAGACAATAGGTCCCATAAGAAATATCCAGAAGAAAGGCAAAACCACCATACTGTAGAACAAAATATTTTCTATCAGTTTTGCACAGAAGGCCTACAAAAAAGAACACATTGAAGAAAGAAAGTTGTTACACGCAAGGGGCTGGATTAAGGCAAAGATGCTGGCATGTAAGGTAGTACTTAGTCACTTACAACTATTTGATGTTCACATCAAAACGCTTATAATCAAAGGCACTGTCCCTGCAACAAGCAACTTACAGACCAGATTCCAGTCTCCCAAAAAATCATGCTGCCCGTAAAATCACTTGTGGCTCTGGGCAGTTTCTGCCCCTAATACTGGTGCAATCATCAGGATGACTTTACAAAGATGAAAATACTTGTAATTGAAGCTCAATGTGAGAGGGCTGAGAAAAAGAACAAGGGTACATGAGGACTTGCTGGTGCTTGAGGGACCCCAGTTCATTCCTTGATGCATCTGGGACTGCAGAAAATGCTGTTGGCAGCACCCAGCCCCGTCTGCTGCTTTCGGAGCGTGTGGGATGGGTTCCCATTTGTGAGGGCACTGCCGGTGCTGTGCTCACTTTCCCAAGCAGACTCCCTGTCCCTTTGGGAGCTGCTGGCTGCTGCTGCTTCCCAACATCAAAATGCAACAAGGAAACGTATTTCAAGGAGAAAGAGAAGGGTGCTTTTCAAGAAGTATCTCTCAGCTGCCTTGAAACCTTCTCAAAACTTCTAGTACCAAGAGACACAGAGGGACCTCTAAACCATTTGCTGCCTGCTGTTCTCTGCAGCTACAGGGTTAGTTCATCTATTTTGGGAATGTACTAGAATGATAATGACTGCTAATAAATCAAGAAGATGCTTTAAAGGATGAAGGGTAAAGAGACTGCGGCTGTTAGGGAGATTTCAGAATATAGGCTTATTGGAAGTTAGGTGTTTTGCCCACACGATACTTGGAGTGCTGCCGGATCTCTCAGTATTAATAGTCTTGTCCATAGAACGCTCCTGGCTGTCTTCAAAAAAATAAACTCACACCTCATTTCAAGGTCAGTGAAATACAAGGATGCAAAACACAGTTCTGATGAATGCTTAAATATAGGGTTTTTTGTTTGTTTTGTTTTAAATGGTTAACTGGTGTTCACTTACGAGCTGACAGCTTGGTACTCATCAAAAACTGTCTCACCCTTTATGATAGAAGAACGTCATGTCAAGCTTAGCAGTCCAAAGCTGTGCCTTTTACCTGACATCTGCTGCTCAACACACTACAGAAGCAGTTCATCTGGATGCGCTGGCGAACGTCAGAAAAGGAAAATAAGGAAGCAACTTTGCTTTTTAGCACGCGGTTAATCAAAATCTCTAAACTGGAAGTTGACATGAGAATTGTTCAGGGAGTTTCTAATGGAAAACAATTTTAATTCCAAGTCTTAAAAAAAAAAAAAAAAAACCACAGCTGCAACAAAATATGGTAATATTAATGAAAGCATATCTGGCATGCATTCAAATCTCTGCCTTCCTCACTGCTGTGAAAAGAAAAATCTCTCCCTGGTGGAAATTCACCGCTTTCAGAAAAATAAATTTACTCTTCCCTGTAAAAATGGGCTTTCATCATTTGCATTAAATGTGATTAAACAGTGTAATTAAATTGTTGCAGTAAGCGGTGTATCTCTGCAGGTTACGTGGTCTGTATATGTATTTGCAATCCAGGCTGAGAAGAGCCGCAGTCATAGCAGAATTTTGCAATGCCACATCAGGCTAAAACGTTTTTTCAAGTTTTGAGCAAACACTTCAAAATAAGGGGTGTGGAGATACATGAAAACAAACAAGTAGATGTGACTGCGAGGCATTATGGAATGGCAAGCAACATTTAATAAAAACTTTAAACAAGAAAGTAGCGATCTGACTGAACTGAAAATAAACAAGGTCACAAGAAAGTGAAAGCAATGAAGGATTAAGCTTATCCCACTGAATAAATGATTCTCATCTTCTATATACAATCTATGCTTAATTTCAACACAACATGTTCTTATTCAGCTATTTTTAATGATGAAGTAATGAAGAAGTTGTATTTAGTAGCACAAGATAAACAGGCTTTGTTTGTAATAAACTGGAGCCAAACATCATGGAAATTAATGGAAGTAGCCTTATTGCTTGAAATGGCAGGCAGATAATTTAGGATCTAACCTACAGGCGTGGCCCCAAAATAATATCAATAGATTCATTTCAGTGCCAAGGAAAAGGTCACTATGCTCATTTTCCAGGCATACTTCCTGCTCCCTCCACACAGTCAGTTTTGTCCTGGACTTAATCTAGAAATGCTGCCATTAAAGTACTTCTCCTACTAGTATGCTTAAATTCCTAGGGGCGAAGATTATCAAACAAGAGGTTCTATTCCCAGAACAATTTCTGGTCCTACTTGATCTACAGATGCTGCCTGGCAAGTAGTGGGAAATGTGGCAAAGTGGCTCGTACCCCAGCTCGGACTAACTGGATTAACTCCACTCATGGACTAGAATGTCATGGATTCATTTGATCTCAGGTTGGCCTGATCAGTCAAATTCATCTCAGTTCTTGCAGGTAACTCAAATAATTTTGCTGTTATTAGTTAACAAGCCAGTATGACAGTAATCAAAAGGTTTTAGAGGGATATACTTCAACATGGAAGTTATTTCTAAGCTGCAGGATCTGAAAATTCTTACCTAATGGTAAAGGCTGCTTATACAGAACGAAATCACGATCAGCTTAAGTAGTAAAATATGTTGTTCCATGCTATCTACCTACAAAGAACTCCCCAGGCCAATGTTTTCTCCAGAACAAAAATGGTCTTGATCTTTTTACTTTTGACTCTACTCTGTGATAATTATTCTGGAATGAAATCAGTTTTTATTCCAGAATAGAGAAGCCCATCAGAGAACCACTGCAGCAAAGATAGCTGCAACAGAATAAGCTATGGCAATGTTTGAAAGAGAATTTCTCAGTGCAGAAAGCCTAACATCTCAGCAGTTCCGAGATGTTATCTCTGACCTACTTTGAGCAAAGTACCACAGAGATATCTCCAAATAGGCATCCAATTATTTTTCAAATTCAACCAGTGCTTTTGTGCTGCATAGAATTAATAGAAGGAAAGAAGAGTAGAGGAGGATGGTAGGTGTAAAGTGCTCTTTTTGCAGTATTTGCTGTACAGGAATTGACTTAACAAACGTGTTCATCCGAGCAATGTAGTTCATTCAGCAGACCTCCAACTCCCATCAAAGAGTCATTCTTAACTTAAAATCTGCATGCCTAGAACAGAAACAAATGAACGGAAAAGAGCAGAATAGTTCTTTAGAAACAGCCCAGCTGTCTCATGCATCCGACACTCCCACATACAAATGTACTCATTGAAAGGGAAAAAAAAAAAAACACCAACCCTGAAGCTGAATACTGTAGTTAAAACCGGTCATCAGAACCTAACTATCTATCATGCAAACACTGAGCACATTCCCAGAGAAGACCACACCAAAAAAGGATGCTTTCGGAGTTCTTGTAATATTTTCAAGAGTAATGTTCCTAACAAAGGATTTTATAAGACGATAAAACACTTTACCAAGTAACTAAATTCTCCTTGGCTTTGCTAACAGCACGGCTTATTACAAAGACAGCTGACCCCCAAAGACTGACAAACTCTTAAGGTCAATATGAGAAGCATTACCTTTTGCTTCTCTGAAACCTGGTTAAATATTGAAAGGGTTTGAGAGAAAAATCAGGAGATTTAAGGAGAAGAGATTAGTAAATATTCCAGTAAATGGTACAGTACAACATGACACGGAGGGTCACACTTTACCTTAAGAGCACAGTTAATCTCACTTAAGTCAGAAAGTCCACTATGGTGCAAACTGTTGGAAAATTCACTTCAATTAATGTAGATAAGAAATAAGCTATCTTGTGTAGGATTATAATGCCTGTTTTTCTCAGCTATGAAAACTCAAACTTGATTCTACTGACAGTATAAAAAGTTCAGTATATAATGGCACCTCCGTATCATACAATACTACATGCTAAATAAAATGTCTGTACCTCTGATAGGCTATGATGAGCAAGGAGAGGAAATACGTTTTCTCTGTTTAAAAAAATAGAAAACCTAAAACTAAAAAAGGGCCCATCATTTGTAAATCTACACTTCTTACAATATGTTCTGTTAGTCCAGTAAATGTCTGCTACAACCCTGTTAAAAGGTGTGACCGCTGGCTGAAAATGACATTACACAACAGACAAAAAGTAGAGCACATGCAGTGCACTTGAGAGAAATCTGAAATGACTGATAATTACACTCTTGTTTGTTCTAAAACTAAGGTACTGTTTTGGACTTTTTTTTTCAGGTGTAGATTCGCAAAGACATCTTAGGCTTTGGTCGAACCCTAACTACTCTGCCACCTAATAGAATTCTCAACATGAAAACAGCCATTGCACTCCCAGTACCCTTCTATTTCAGCTCATGTCCCACACACTCATCAACACTAACAGAAGAAAGCCTTTTGCTATGGAGCTGAATCAAATTCAACGTAAGGGTATGCAAAACAAGAAAGACTGAAGATTACTGTTCTTTATACCTCTTGGATGTACTATCAGCCTGGAACGAGATCTATAAGAGACACAATATTGAACACGTTTTATCCAAGCTCTTCTCTAGGATATCCTGAGGAAAAGTAGGCACCTAAGCATCATCAGAGGCAACTAGCACAGGCCACCTGAATACAGAACTAAATAACGACTGGTTCCCTCAGGATTTATTGCTGATGACAAAATTCTCTGAACAGTACAGAAATGGCTTTACAATTTTTTCCCTATGTGACACCTGAAGTGTCTCTGTCACTTTTGGAATTTGTAATCTTTAATAAGAAACCGCAGACCACAGTTTACAGCTTTTGGATATTCTTCCCTACCTTCTCACCTACTTCAATGAAACATGCAGAAATGTAAGCTTCGAGGTCATGATATACAAACTTTGTTGAAATTAGTTAAGAAGTTTCAAATTCATCATTAACACTGACAAGAGATCCATAGAGTAGTACAGTATCAGAAGGAGCAAAGGCTGATGACACTTAAATATTGCCAACAGCACTGAAATGGTAGCCAGTTACCCTCCTCTGTTCCCTAGTCTTCTATGGTCTGATGGCTTTTACTCCCAAACACAAATGAAGGTTATTGATTATTCACTAGACAATACCACCTTTCTTCTCATAGCATAAACTTAACACTGATGGCATCATACTACAACTTGCAGTAAATAAATATGCATGCAGTAGACCATATTCATATACCGTGGTATATGGTGCTGCTGTTGCTGTTAAGATATGATTCAACCAGTGGTGCTTGTTCTTCCGAATGTTTCGTTCTACGCGCTCTTGTGCGACTGTCCACATTGGACTGAACCATTAATGGCTCCTGGCGCTTTTTTTTCTGCTTCTGTTCTAGCAATGCTCGCTGAGGAAAACACAAAGAAAATCAGGTTACTGGACTCCAAACGATAGCACTCTACGATGAAAAACAACAGATTATCTTTACGTCTTCTAAGTTTTCTAGTGGTGGGAACTGGCAAGTAGGTTCTTGGGTTATATTGGGTAATAGGAAATCTTTTGGGGAAAAAAAAAGCACCAATCCACTGCTGAAACACCTTCTGCTGAAAATAGCAAATAATTAAAATAGATCTTTCTGAGCACTCTATCAGCTGTCAGAGCTTACTTGGAAATAACCTTTGGAAAAACAACAGTGAGAGAAGCTGTGAAGCAACGAGAGGGTAAACAAGGGCATGAGACACAGAGCTGCCAATTTAAATTTCCATAAATCAAAAGCAGATCATCTGCAAATTAGAAACAAATGATAATGCTGGACGTGAGCTTAATCTAATTATACAAGGCAAACTTTAATTAAACATTTGAATTTCTCAGCTACACCTGCAGAAAACCAAAGCAATACTGATGGAATGCAAGGAACTATCCTAGCAGTCACAGAAATTTCTTCTCCCAGCTGCTTTGTGCAGCATCCATTGATACCTCTCTGTTTGAGATGTCTTCCACAGTCTCAGAGAACAGAACTGTTAATTTTACTTATCCACTTCCTTAACACTTCTGTGCTCATATATAGTGATATCCTGCTGTTAAAAGGGAGATACGCTAGAAATTAAGAACAAGAATGGAGACTGGAGCCTTACAGCTCCTTAAGGTGTCTCTAACATTTCAAGATAACTTCAGAATGGTCAGCATAACAATAAGCAGAAAGTGTTCTCACTTGAAAATGAAATGCTAGTAGACATGCAAACAGTGATGGGAGAAGAAAAGGATGTAACAACAAAAAATTAAACTCATACGGCTTAATTATAAACACAAAGGTTTATGGAAGAGGCACCACACAAAAATCAAAGGTGAAATGAAAACCTCAAGCCCCATTAAAATTTAATGGCAAAATTTCCTGAGATTTCATGGGAGAGATTCTGAATCATTTTCTTGTATGAATCATGCAGGATAACAGTAGCAAAAGAGGCAACATAGAACATAATGCCACTAGTTTGTAGCCATGAGGTTAAACACATGGAATGAAAAGGAAAAGATGTAAAAACTCTGTGGTAAATCTCTGTTGGCCAACATTTTTGCAAGAACCTCTTGTCCTTTCCAGTCCATCAGATGGATGATAAACACACTGCAAGCAAACTTAAAATAAGTCCAGGACAGTAGAGACGTTAATCACTCAAACTGCAGTCATAAGAAAAATGTCAGTAGAAGTTAGAATTTTACATAAGCTGCAACCTCCACAGACTTCTCATTTGCATTCCCTAATCAGAGATGCCATTTTCTTGCATGACGTATTTATCAATTACCAGATATGCGTGTTGCAGATTTCACTACTCCCAGATCTAGACTTCAGAGAGCAGTAAGACAGTCCTCCAAATCTTACCTGTCTGTCAAGCTTCTGCTGACGCAGGTTGCTCCCCTCATCATCCAGAACACTGTAAAGACAACAAGTACATAATTAGAACAGATTCATCGCTCAGAATAAACACCAAACAGCAGTCGTTGAAGCCAACTGCCACAAAAGCTACTTATGTAAAACTTCTACTGTGCTCCATGGAAGTTTTGCGAGTGGAGACAGGCAAAGTTGGCTCAAGAGAATTTAAATGCAGTCTGTAAAAAACTGGAAAACTCCGGTTCACATCAACTTGAATAAAAAGTTTATATTCAACCAGGTCACAAAGAAATGCAAAATCTACAGTCTGCAGCTTGTTTTCTTCTCCACCATCTTCTAGTGAAAATGGTAATGTATACGGCAACGGGGTTTGACTGAAAATTGGCATATAAATCACATACAAAGTAATGAGTGTTAGTTAGCAACTCAGCAGTATTTAAAATCACCTTAGAAAAATTAACCATCCCAACTTTGCACACTGAACACCAGGATTTATTTCCAAATACCTGAAAAGTCACACTTGTTGACATGCTGTTCGATTTTTACAGACTGGCAAGATAAACGGCATGGTGCCACTGGTGTATTTCTTTCTGCTCATTGTTAGTAGTTGGGAGATTAGCCCCAGCACTTTCAATTGTTTTCATTAATTAGATGTTAAAACTAATGGCGCTGCAATCAGAAAACTATTGTTATGAGGTATTTTATCGACTGACTACCCTTCTCTTCTTGAGAATAAAAGGTCTTCATTATATGAACATTACGGTTAAACTTTGAATGCAAATCATTAAGTCTTTTAAATTGTAATATATCACCTACAAGGAATATACTGTTACAGAAATAGCCTCTTGCAAGCAGAATCCATTTCCTCTTATAGCACTTAAAAAAAATAAAGAGAGCTTAGCCCCATTTCTATAATCACTCTTAACTATTAAAAAGATAAAAAGGAATCCAGGACAAATGAACCTGGACTCTGACATACATAAAGCCAAATTATACTACAATGGAAATAACAAAGGGGACTTCCCATGTATTATTAAATACTCTTTAGGAGAAAAATCAACGCAGTAGTAGAGCTAGAACAGCTACAAAAGACATACAGATGGTCATCTTAGCAACACCAGCTTCATCGAGATCCACAATTAAGTATTATTAGCAGTATCAGCCTTTAAAGTTTATACAATTGTTATTTCTTACACAGACTGGCATTCCAAGAACTGAAACTATGTCGTACAAGAACCTGAGGAAGGAAATAATGCAGTCTCTTGTAGAAGTAATGCGTAATTCATAATCCAAAAAATAATTAAAACACACCAAATTTTTCTGCTTTATACCAAGCATTCTTAATCAGATAAATTACAGAAACAAGCTACAAGAAGGCACATATTCCTCCACGGTACACAATATCTGCTTTCCAGGGGTGTTTTAAGACAACCACAATGCATACTAGCTGCACTAATACCCAGTGAGATACCTTCGAACTAACAATTGAGTAAGAGATACCAAGAATAAACTTTTGGGCTTAATGGACTGAACAAATCCTTCTCATTTAAGATAATGCTAAAGACAAAAACATGTAATGATGATAGCACAGATCTGAGAACTGCAGAGGCAGCAATGGATGTGCAGCTGTAATAGTTAGAGTTCAAGAGCCAATATTGCTCCACTTCACCAGTCATTTGCAGAGCTAAGGGGAAAACTCTGATCTCTTCTTTCATATTCTGCTTTCTAAAGCAGACTGGGCTGACACCCTCAGATATGTTAAACGAGCTATTTATACACTTCTCAGACATTCCATAAAGCATCAGTTCAGTAGTCATCTTTACGTGCAAATAATGATTTCACTACTATGCTGGATCGGCTCGAATTCCAAATTCTCTATCACAGACAAGGTGTATGGGCACTCAGGATATCTGCAGCTTCCTCTGCTTTTCCATCATATCATATCCTGATGTACCACACTGTGTAGAACAAGGGAGCAGGGAAATCTCCTCAGCCTTGCTCTAAACCTCAGCTGGGTCTCCCTGGGATGCCACAACAAGCTGACCTCAAGTCCAACTGAACAAGCACAGCTCCACAGGTCTCCTTACTCTCAAACTTTACCACAGTAAACACAGCTGTTTAAGTAGCACCACAGCAAACATCAGGCAGAGGAAGGGTGTGATTTGCATTGATTCAGCATTCCAGGAATGCAAAGCAACTGTATGAGACAGGCGGAAGGACTGCCAAAAAAAATGAATCTCCATCTAGAAGCTGTGGATACCATAACATGAAAACACCCTTCATATTGCCCTTTTAACTGTAAGTCAGAGCTGACACCAAAAGCATCATGCCTTGAGACCCAGCTGCAAATGCCTTCTGCAGCTTCCAAGCCTTTCTTTCTGTGACTTGGTATTTGATAAAGTTCTGGGTTGCTCCCCACAATCCTTTTGTGAATGTGCACCTTACTACAAGCCTTGCCATTGCTGCATTATTTAAGCTGCATTGCCCAACACTAAAACTGAACTCCAGCCTTCTTCCCAGACACCAAGGTTCAGTAGAATACAGTTCATCAATTCTCTCACCTTTCAGATGGATGGAACTGTGTTAGAATGCTTTACTGCCATCAGACAGCCACACCGCTCTTCTGAATCCATCACCGTGTAGACATGGCCTTAAAAGCAATCCAGTTACCATCAATTCTATTTTAACAGTTACCAATGCCATAACCAGTGAAAAGCTGTGGTTTTGTCCTTTCTTGATGCTTATGCAAGCCCAGAGAGGAAAAGGATCCAATGCAGCCTGTACATTCTTCTATTATAATAGCAAAACACTCTGGTCTGAGACCATGCTCTTTGTTATTATTTTCTATGAGACCTTGGAACTGCTGATTAACAGCCAGTAATTCACATTCCCTGAATTTCAATGGACGAACTCTCCTCAGACTGGGTGACTTCCAAGATTTACCATAACGGAACATTAGGCTTTGGGGAAAAAAAAAGCAAAAACAAAAGATCTGTTTCTGGAGCAATGCCATCAGGCCCTCACTTTTGCTGCTTTCAAAACAACTTCAGCAGACTCTGAGATGCAAGTGTGTTACCACCACTGAAGAGACTCCTTCCCAGCCTTCAGCTAAGCCTTGCAGAAGGATCTAGCAGATGATCCCGTCCCTGCATCTGGCAGTCCATGCACTCTGGCAGGTGTTCCAGGCTCCAAGAGCTGAAATACAGCAGATTTGCCCTTTCATTTCTTTGGAATACACCAAAGTCTAGGAGCAGCAGTAGATTCTTTACCCTTCCTGGTCTCTGATAAGAGCAGAAGCCAATTGCTTTTCCTCTTGGAAGACGGGAAGAGCAGCAGTACTTCTGCAGCACAAGCTGTGTGCAAGGAGGAGACCCACACCATCCTACACAGACTCAGATGCAGCAAAGATTTTGTTGCTCCATGGTCAAAATAAGTGAGATGGACACAGACTGAAGTCTCAGTACGGTAGGGAAACTATAGCTGTAATATGGCAGGATCATTACAGGAAATAATCTCATAGAGAGTGAGGCTGTTTGAACAATTCTGCCCACATGCTTGGTGAGATGCTGGAAAATCTCAGTAGCAGCATAAAACTCAGTCAGTCTTAATAGAGAAATACACTTTATAGCTCATGAAAATTAAATTACTGAAGAGAATGCATACATATGAGCAATCTGCTGGGTGTGCTGAAGCATCCTGAAGATCCAACAAGCTGCATTTCCCCTTCTATTTGACCAAGTATCATGTATTCACCTAGCAACTTGGCCATGGCTTTGCCACCATTTGAAAGGAAGAGCAATTTACGCTGTGTATTATATTAAATACAGTATTTCAGGTTTGCAGCAATACAGCCTATTTCAAATCCAGTTAACAAATCATTGCTTGCATAGATTTCCTTGTAGATAGTGATTCAGAGAAGACTGATCTATATTCAACTCAAGCAACTTGCCCTTGAGAGCTTACCAGATGTTGGACCTAAGAAGTTTGCAAGACTACAGCTATATATCACAGAGATTCATTTTGGTAGTGTGGTCCAAGATCCATAGGACTTAAGTAATAAATTACAGATAGCAATATTTTCAAATTTTATACATGCCATTTGATTCAAATATCCCCCATCCTGTTTTCTAAAGGGAACTATAAATGAAATACCACCTTCTTGTCAAAGCATTACTTTTTATACCACTTCTTAAACCAAAATCTATTTTACAGAGACAGTTACAACACTAAATTCAATGTACACAAAAATGATCAGGCTTCCTAAAGCACTGCATAACAAAGACAAAAATGTAAGAACGTATCTTAGTATCCCAAGCTCTTCATCACCTGTATTCCTTCAAAATCTTTAAGAAAGAAACTTCAGAAGTTTTAAGGACAAAAGCTAAAAGCCATTATGTGAAGCTCCTCCATTTGATTGCTATATTTTCCTTTAACTTCACAACGCTTGATTTCAATTTAAGTAAAATAGGCTTACATTTAACAGAGAGCAATTCAACTTCTTTCATTGAATGTGCAAAGTGCTCACATTTCAGTAAGCCACTGCAAGCAAAAAAGAACAAACAAGAAATGTTTTTAATTAAAATGTGCAAGATGCATGTAGCCACTAATTTATTTACTTATGATTTTTTTAGAACAAGTCTGACACTGTAAAGCAGATGTTGTTTCTGCCAAAGGAAGCAAGGCTTGCTTTCTTCCTGACTCTGCTTTACACAAAAGGATTTTCCAAGATGATAACATTTTACTGGGACAGAGGTCCAAAATCATATCTATCACATCTCTGCTGTTCAGCAATTAATTGTAATGAGAAAAGTTCCTGTACTAACAAATACACACATGACTACTAAACTTTCATATCCTGTTTAAAAGGATATTTTTTACTGCTTGTTCGTGACAATCCACTGCTAGCAGCAGCACTCCAAAACTCCATGTGAAGTCAGGGACCTTTGTACAACAAGATATACACACATAGTCTAGGAGAACTCCTGAAACATACAGTTGAGAATTTATAAAAAGTTGAGAGTTTGGATAAGAAACGACTACCCCCATTTACAACACTAAAGTATACTGCAGCCTTGCAGTGAAGAAACCCAGTAAATTGATGTATCAAGTGAAGTAGGTTATGGGATCTTATAGAATAAGGCTGACTTGAAAGTACATGAATGGATGTAATGTGCCTTCTAAACATTACACAGTCTCTACAGACATGAAGTTAAAGCATGCAAAGAGACAGCACTCGGCTTATAAGATACCATCTGTCATGATCATCTAATTACACTTCTCTGTAATCTCCATACTTCCATAAAATCACAGTAGTTCAATAAAATCCAACTACTCTGGATAACGTTTCTGTCAGCCCTCTAGGAGCAAGCTTTCCAGAAGCACTGAAGAAATGCTCCTGTAAGTGTCCACCAACATGGCCAAGGAACCTGCAGACACAAGACATGCTGCAGAGGGAATGGCATACAGGTTCTTCAGACCACTGACATTCAACACGTTCCCCACCAGCAAGCCAGCAAACTATAAAACCCCAACACATGCCAACTCCCACATAAAATGAGATCTCTTCTCCTATGTATGCCGTATGTTGAGTTCTCCAGACACCACTTACTGCGCATTAAATATCTGGAATAGAACTAGATACGTGCTATCATTATAACAGATACACACCCTAATCGAAGACTTATTTTAATGATAATAATAATAATAAAGAAAGAAAAGAAAACACCACCCTGAAACTCTGTAAGGCTTCCTCCAGCTAGGAATCATAAAGGTTTTCTGACCCCAAAGTGGCTGCTCAATCATCTAATCTAGAATGGAACCCGCAGCTACTATCACTGCGGTAAAATAAGCTCCTTCTTTCCTGGGCCATCTAAACATGCAAAAGGGAAAAGGGGCAGGAGTACAGACACATATTTTTTATTAGAACTACCAGCTCTGAACCAGTCACAAAACACAAGAAGATGCAGAGTGCCAATGTTCCAAATGGGAGCAAAAGTAATGCCTGCAGGGCAGATGGCTGAAAGCAGGAATTGGAGTTGACAAATAACTACAGAACCAAATGCTTTATTTTCTCTTCAAATCCTGGCTAGCAAACTAATTTCTTAATTAAAAATCAGTAAATGAATGAGACCTTTCTGAACTGTTGGTCCTGTTAGGTTTATCTAAATGTTAAACAATAAATCATCAGTCAGGTAAATACATATTGGAAGAAGAGTATATTACAGGGTATATATATATATATATGTATATAACCAAGCATTGGCCAAAGGCNTATATATATATATGTATATAACCAAGCATTGGCCAAAGGCAACACAGCCCAACAGAATCTGAGCGCTGCAGGAAACAGCAGGAGATCTACAAAGCTGTGGATTTTGCTTTGTATTAATAAGATGTGGTCTGGGGGTCAATCGGAAAAGCATTATTCAACTTCCAAGAACAAAACTGCAGTCCCCGGGGAAAAGAAGCTACAGTTTAGGGTTTAAAATGACTAGGCTGACAGCCTTTGCTGAGGATGCTAAGCCAGGAACTGATCTAACAAGAGGAAAGCCATAAATAAAAAGCACATNAACACAGCCCAACAGAATCTGAGCGCTGCAGGAAACAGCAGGAGATCTACAAAGCTGTGGATTTTGCTTTGTATTAATAAGATGTGGTCTGGGGGTCAATCGGAAAAGCATTATTCAACTTCCAAGAACAAAACTGCAGTCCCCGGGGAAAAGAAGCTACAGTTTAGGGTTTAAAATGACTAGGCTGACAGCCTTTGCTGAGGATGCTAAGCCAGGAACTGATCTAACAAGAGGAAAGCCATAAATAAAAAGCACATTGTATGCTTTAAATAACACAAACTACAGGGTTGCCACTATCGTCCTGGAAAGATCAGTTGAAATAGTATTTGTACCCTCACTCTCTGCAATGCTGAAGACACGATAGGATAGCACACAGCTGTAAATGGTTGGTAATGAAAAGAACACCTAAGGGAAGAGTGGATGGCCGGGTTACTTCTTCCCCTCCCTCAACGTGCACAAACCTGAAAGGAAATGTTAGGAAAGAGAAAAAATAAAATAAAAATCTATCCTCTAAATGAAACCAGCCAATTTAATATGATGGAGCGCAAACACAGAATGGCCTTTATTATGTGAGCTAAACTCAATTTATATTTAAAGTAGACCATTGAGAAGTGTCTGAGTAGGGGCAAATTAGGAAGAAATTAAAAAAATAAGAAAAAAACCTTGACTTGGAGATACACTGCCTGCAGTGTACACTGGTCGAGATGACTATTTACAAGGGTTGCTCTGAAAGTAATGCTTCCTATTTTATTACATTAGCCCACAATGTCAGAGGTGATGTTGGCTGTATGGCAGTAGAGGTTGAACCTTCCCACCAATATCCCACTACGTGTTGTTGCCATGTGATAGATGGCAGAAGAGGGGCAGGCTGACAAAATGGTGTCTGACCTGGAAGTGCGGATGAAACAAAGGTGTGGAACTGAAATCCACAGGAGTTCTCAGCCCAGACCTCGGAGGACCATGAGCCCAGTACTGCTGCTCTGGAAAAGGACGTCAGCTGGTAGAGGGCTCTCCAGTTCTATTATGGAAAGACTGGGAACCACTGCAACCAAGAGAAAACCTGCATAAGAAAACTGCTAGCTCCTTTCTCTCCCTCTTTTACACCTGGTCCATGAACAGTATTTTTGTCCAGTTGGTAGCACTGTGGACCTACTTTACATCAAACAGTATAGTACTTCAAGACACCTGTAGAAACAGATTAACAAGTCCTAACTCCCCTTGGAAGGTGCTTCCAGATGCAAAAATGAAGGACTGCAGACACAGTAACTAAAGCAAGGCAGGCCTTTAAAATAATACTAGTTCCTGCAGTGCCTAATGAAGAAAACAACAATCCCGACCATGTTCTGCAGGGTGCAGTAAGAACTTTGTGCAGTAGGCAAGTAAACACAGGTACAAATATGCAGAATGCTGCAGAATGAGGTATCTGAGGCAATTCATTAATGCAGCAACTCCCTAACATATCCCGCTGCCTACCTACACATACAGGACAAGGTAAAGACAGATGTATTTATCAGATTTCTAAAGGAACAGTAAAAAATACACTGTCAACTTATTGCAAGTGTGAAGGGGAAGAGGTAAGCTAGTTGCTCTTAGCTGCTCTAACAACCAAAACCAAAGAAAAATGCAGCAAGAATTACAGCTCCAATACGTGTTTAGTGGAGTGAAGCAGCCAGGCTCCTTTTTCCTTGTTACAGGTGGTGGAACAGTTTCTATGGAATGGAGTTTCTAAGGGAATGCAGGCAACCTGAAGACTAAACACTAACCCCGAGACAAAATATTTTGTCACTTTTTCCCCACGCGCTGCTATCTTTATAATCCAATCTAGGATTTCTCTTGCTGGAACTGTAGAAAGAAAGGGTTTTTCTTCTTTCTTTCTGTTTAGGTTTGAGCTCATTCTCTGTAGTTAATCTCAGCAAAAATAGAAAAACCTGCCAAAATTGGACCATTTTTCCAGCGGAGAAATGAGTTCATCAGATTCTGGTGCCTGAGCACGTATATATTTCAAGATTTGTAAGGTACCACTGGCTGGCAAGAGTATTGAGCACCACTTGGCTTAGGGTTGGTACACAATAGTGAAAACAAACTCATTATTTCTAACAGCACTCTATGCAGATGAGGGCATGCAGTACAGCCTGATCCACATATTTGAGCCCTGCCCCTGAACCATGTTAATTCAGTCTCATGAACGCGCTCCCATTAATTTCTCATAGCGTGAAAAGATGCCTGTGTATAAACCCTTTACAGGCTGGGATTTTGACTTACAATGAACTACTGGAGATAGAAAACACTGTGTGCATATACAGTGCTCTCACAAAGGAAGACTCTTTTTATGATAGTCTTTCAGGTATGAATGCAATCATAGAAAAGAAAAACAACACACAGGAATAAGATTGTGAGTGTTGACTATTCCCCCCCTTCCTTTATAAACGATTCTAAATGAGACAGAAGCATTCACTTCTGTCTAAAACATTATAATGCCAATAGCATTCAAAGACAATTTCAAAAGAAACGAAACATGTAATCTTTTCTAATTGGTGGTACACGAACCAGCATCCTGGAAACCATTCAAAGATTGTCATTCATACAAGGAGGCTCAGCAGTGCAGCAGATGTGAATTAAACTCCAGAGCCCAGCCCATTTTTTTTGCCCTCCACTCAGGAATTGTTATACTTGGAGAACTGGAAGGGGTTCACAATAACATCCTGCCTGCAAGGTAACCAGATAGTAGGTGGAATTACTAAAAATGGAACATAGGAAACTGTTGAACTACGGTGCAGTCAACAAAATACGTGTCCCTCATTAGACTTTTTGGGTCTTTAAGATATTTAAGAAATTGTGTTCCACAACTTTAGCCAACAGGCACCAGATGTGCCTTTCACCTTGGAAATCATGCTTCAAAAAATAGTCTCAGCATTCCTATCCAGCATATCCCCTTTTGCCATACACTGGCTCAGACTACCCAATCTGGCCTCCAGAGATCCACTGCCCTTCTGGGCAGCCTGTTCCAGTGACTCATCACCCTCTAAGCAAAGAATTTCCTACTCATCTAAATCTCTCCTCTTTTAATTTTAAACCCTTCCCCTCTGTCCTATAGCTGTTGTGATAAAGAGTCACTTTTTTTCTTTTCTTTTTTAAATAAGCCCCCTGTAAGTTGTGGAAGGCTGCAATGAGTTCTCTCCGGAGGCTTCTCTTCACCAGGCTGAACAAGCCCAGCTCCCTTAGCCTGTCTTCACAGGATTGGTGCTCCAGCCCTTTGATCATCTTTGTAGCCTCCTCTGGACCCACTCCAACAGCTCCATGTCTATCTTGTACTGAAAGTCCCAGACATGGCCTCAGGAGGTAAGAGCAGAGGGGGATAATCTCCTTCTTCCTGCTGGTCACCCCTCTTTTGATGCAGTCCACGATACAACTGGTCTTCCAGACAGCAAGCACACTGCTCGCTCACATCAAGTTTTTCATCCACCAGGACCCTTAAGTCTTTCTCCATCACCCTGTTCTCAGTGAGTTCTTCTCCCAGTCTGCACTCATGCCTGGGATTGCCGCAACCCAAGTGCAACACACTGCGCTTGGTACTGTTGAGCCTCATTTGGTTCATGTGGGGTCACTTCTCAAGCTTGTACAGGTCCCTCTGGATGGCATCTCTTCCTTCTATCATATCAACTGCAGCAACTCAGCTTCATGTCATCAGCAAACTTGCTAAAAATGCACTCAAACCCGCTACCTAGATTGCTGACAAAGATGTTAAAGAGCACTAGCCCCAAGATGGAACCCTGGGGGACACCACTTGTCACCAGCCTTCACCTGAACAGAGAGCCACTGAGCACAACCCTCTGGCTGCAGCCATCCCACCAATTCAATATCCACTGAATAGTCACGTCTTCGCATCTTCAATCTTCAATCCTCAATCTCTGTCCAATTTAGAGATGTAGTGTGGGACCGAGTCAAAGGTCTCAAACAAGTCCAGGTAGATGATATCAGTCAGTTTTCCCCTGCTGATCAATGCCATTTCTCCAAAACAGAAGGCCACTAGATAGTCAAGCATGATCTGCACTTGGTCCAAGCTGTGATCTCAGATCACCTCCTTGTCTTGCGCGTCTGCAACACTGCTTCCAGAAGGATCTGTTCCACGATCTTCTGAGACATCATCTTTGATTTTCATAAATTGTAACTGCTGACTAAAGTGAATTCACATACCTGGTTTGGCAGATCAGCTTTAAATACTTCAAATGAATCAAACAAGTTTTAAATAGATCAAATATTTACTACTTGGAGTAATGTCTTCTTTATTTCCATCTTCGTTATGAGTCAGAAGAGCAGTGACTGTACCCTGTGACCATTTTTGTTAAACACAAGAATGCTGAGGCACCTAAGAAAGTGTACTGAAGAGAACTAAACTAGGAAGCAAAAACAACCCTGAGTTCTTCTTCAACCCTACAGGATTACAATACATCTCATCAAGACTGTTTCCCACTCCTATCATCAAAACTTTGTGACAAAAAATACAACCTAAACAAGTATTTGTTCATTCAGAAAATTAAAATAGCTAATGGAAATCTAAATTATGTATATAAAACCTAGAAAACTACTACTGCCTTTTTAAGGCAGTTTGGAAAACTACCATCATTCACTGGTAGGACTCAAATATTGAATTACTTCACAGCTGGGCAGTTAATTGATAGAGCAATCTCTCAAGGCAAAACTTTGCACTGCATCACATATGATCCATATGAGAACACGTGCGACCAGCAAAAAATGAGAACTGTGGGACGGACTGTGGTAGAAGGTTAGTCTGAGTGACGCTGTACGAGGCTTTCCATAGGCCACCCCAGGCAACGTAGTTCAGACTCCAGAACATTATTTTCACTGTCTGATACACGCACATTGCTTAACTTCAGAGTTCTGATACCGCATGGACTGACAAAACTCATTACTGCTGGGCATTAATATTGCCATTGGAGTCAGTGGGCTGCACAAATGGGTAAGTATGCTCGTATTTGCAACAGAAATGCTCACTTGTAGTATGTAAAATTCCGAGCACCAAGAAATGGCTGATAAGAAATTGTTCACTTTTATCTTTGTTTTGTAAACTGTGTGTCAAATACTCATCAGTTCCATCAGTTAGAAACCAAGGAGGAGGGAAAAAAAGAGAGAAAATGAGCAAGATGTTTTTTTCTGATGGTTTCCAAGATTTGCATATATACTCATATGCAAGAAGAGTAAGCATTTCCTTAAAATAAGACAGCGCAAAATAATTTCATTGAAAATGGTGAGTCAAATTTAGTTGCTTTTCTTTTTAAACAAACGAAGAAAGAGCTATCACAGAAACCAGCAGCACACTTTGTCAGTCCTTTAACACAACACATTTTCAGAGAAATTTCACCTGCCAAAAAATCTCAAGGAAACAATATCAGCACGACATCCAAGGAATTAAGCAGCATGATTCCCATTGAGGCGGTGCCATTAATCCCCACACACCGTACACTGAAAACTCATGCTCATACGATATATTTCTAGACACTAGTAGAGATTAAAGCTCTCCAGAATCAGATTATAATTACACAGGACTGCAAATTGTACATTTCTCAGTTCCTAGAAAAAAAATGGAGAGCAAAATCTGCATTTTCAATGGGTGTTTTCACGCTAAATAGATACTGAAAACACTGCAGTTCATTTACCAGTTTGATTAAAACTGTTCCCCTTGTCTTTTTCTTCTCTTGTCAGTGAGATGAGGGCATATTACGAAGCCACAGAAACACAGCTAAGTGTATTAGCCAGAAATAACGCAGGAAAATCTACTGATACATTTTTCTTACTACACGGAACAAAGAAATTCTCCTTTTTAAAGCCTGCATATCTGAGCTAGAAGATGGGGTGTCACTGCGTTTGGGTTTCCTTGTTTCTTATTCCCTTTGATGATGTTTGGGTTTCCTTTTTTTAATGAATATTAGTCCCACATTGAATTTCAACCTGTGCATTCAGAAAGCAGACCTTAAGCAAATTGTCAGTACTCAATTATACCATGAGAAGTACTGTTTCTTAAGTGTTTACATCTTGCTTCCAGACAAAAGAATAATCAGAATCGAGTTGTTTTGCACTTTCTACACAGTTAGAATAAAGTGCAAAGTGTTTTCCAGCCCAAATACTTTAATTAAAAAGAAACTTGTATAGAACCATCTCTACTTCTAATCTTAGAAATAGCATGGCTGTAGAGAGAGTTCAGGTCTACAAGCCTTGCTCTTCGTAGCAAATTTGGTTAAGTGTGACAGAAACAGGTCCTGAGGTAATTCAAGATACAACAGGTATTGGATTTTGTGCTTTCCATTCTTCAACAAAGGAAACAAGCATAATTGCATTTGCTCCAGTGTGTCATTTAAAAAGCCTAGAGATAAACCATCTTTGGTTTTGTGTAACTAAACAGATTGCAGCCAAAGTAGATCGGATTAACTGATTAAGAAAGACGATGTTGACAAACAGAACAGCAAAGTCTCACGGTATTTTTTTTGTGGATACCAAAATGACAATAAAACATACACATCCAGGCTGTTTTAAGCCTGTGTTTAACCTTTTGAAAGCAAGCAGTGGAAGAATAAGACAAAGAGTTTTTGATGAACGAAGATGCTCGGGTGCTATGAAATCAGCCATGAAGCATTGCAGGCAAGGGCTTTTCACCGTCCTTTTCATCTATCTACTTGTTAATATGTGACCGAAGTTGCTGTTTTAATTACTCCACTTCACCCGCTGTAATGTTTGTTGGCAACAATTATAACAAAAGCAGTCCTCCCTGGGGAATGAAGCACCACACAGGGCCTTGTAAACAAACACACTGCTGGCTCCCTCGTGGGCAACGTGTTCCATTCAATTGTGTGCAAAATGTGGACAGAGATATGTGATTATCAGATCTGTGGCTGATTTCTACGACAGGAAGCAAATCACGCCACGCAAGTAGAATTACATTCAAAACGTTCAGTTGTTTGAGAAGTATTTAGGTTTTCTCCTGGCTCCTGTGGAAAATGGATCTTTCTGCACATAGCAGGGGGTTGAAACTGGATGATCATTGTGGTCCTTTTCAACCCAGGCCATTCCATGATTCTACAGATTGGCATAAAGGCAGAAAGCGGTGAACAAGTGCATCTCTGGATTGTGGTTCTGCAATAAAATTTCACCAGAGCATTCAAAATTCCAGCTCTCACTGACAGTTCTCTATCTGTCCATCAAGATTCATGTCTCTTTCCTTCAGGAAGTAAGACATGCATTCATCACATCTGTATTTTTTTTTCCTCCAACTGATAAATTTCAACTGAAATTAAAGAGGGGCATTGCCTACAAAAGCACCATGCCCAACAGGCCTCATGAAAAGGATAATGGCTAAGTAGAGCCAGAGACTTCCAATAGCCTCAACAGCCTCAACTCAACAGTATTAGTAATGAGAACTCATGCAGAGGGACATTGTGAATGACAGCTTGAGTAATCCTGCCTTCAGAAGCTGTGTTGATCCTTGGACCACCTGATACGTGCAGAAGACTCCTTCCAACCCAAACACGTGACAAGAACACCCCGCATTTCATTTGTTCTTGTCTACACATGCTTAGTCCTCATAATCCTCACTTGGACAGAAACAAATGCAATACAGAGATAATCTGCTTTAGAAGCAAGAGGGAAGCAAAAGATAAATGAAATATAATTCCTTCCCTGATCTTGCTGCTGATCTCTCATCCTGGAAAAGCCACGCTTGTGCTCTATGTGCAGCATTCCCATCCGTAACACAGGTAACATGTCTCTGCCTTTGCACCATGCTCCAGAACGACACTCAAAATGCAGCCTGTGAAGGTCAACAAGAGACAGGGGCATTACTGCAGCACCTGTCACGATGCACCCGGGCTGCTGAGGCACTGCCACACTGAGCTCACAAGCCACAGCCACACCAAAATCCACTGGCTGCAGGCCTGCAAGAGGTGGCAACAGTGGGAATAATATGCAAGCACACGTACCCTGTGACAGGGGAATCTATACCTGACATAGCCGGAGAGGCCCTTTTAACCATATCAGATGTAATTAAACCACTTCTGGCACTGAGGGAAGATATTTCTAAACGCATTTCAGTAAGGCAGAAAGGATCATTTTAAATATCAGACCACAAATAAATACGTTTTTTTTTTTAAAAAAAAGGCCTAATCAGTAGTTTTCAGCTCCTCTCACATACATATGAAGGTATATCTCCTGGTTTCTTGGTGGAACACGACTTGCCCACTGCACAAAAATGTTTAAGCAATGTAGCATGCAATTACTATCACTTGCACATTTTTCATTCATAACCAGAGTTTGTATTTTTTGGAGGATTAAAGGTTGTAAGGTGAGCCATTTCAGCTTGCAGGATCACCCATCCAACGTTGTTCAGCTTTGTTCTGTCAGATGCAGATGGCTCCATCTCCAGTTTTCAGGATCTTGCCCAAAGTGGCACAGGATGATGCATAGCTCAGCCCAGGAGTTATGGAAAGAAAGCTGGCCAGCGTAAACAAGCCACATATGCATAGGCAGCACCATCTTCCTCTACGTGACCCTTCAGAAGTGTTTGCCATTCTGGGGTAGCACCGTACCAGCACACACGCTGTTAGCTTTACCTGCAGCGAACTGGGAGAAGGCTGTGCATAGAAGCCCCATAACAAGTGACCGGGGCGGCAGACAGTGACTGCTTGTTTGCACGGTTGAAGCTATGCAAGTCTGCAAACCATGCAGCTCCCCAGGGAACGTCTGCTCTCCCCTGTGTCCGTGTGCTGACAGAAGGACCTCCATTTGAACCTAACATCTATTTCAGAAATGAGCACGGTGACAGCTCCTGAATGCGAGAACAGACATGAAATACTTATCTGCTTTATGATTATTAAAAGATTATTAAAAGATAATTGTAAAAGATATGGAAGATTATAAGGAAATACTGCCATTGGCTTTCTGACAAGTTTAACTCAACCCATACTATGTCCAGACACTATCCCAGAAGCACATATATGGCCCTCCCCAAAACAGTGCCAGATATTTGACAGTCCACGCTACAGACCCCATTTCCAGGTACAAAAGGGGGGGGATTCAGAAAACAAGATGAATAAATTTCCTGGAGGACTGAGTATCACTAGAATACAGAGGTAGACACGTTGTGATGTAAAAAGGAAACAAATGCTTTTCATTTAACCAAACAATCAACTTGGGGAACGATTCATAGTAAATCAATCATTGTTCATTATAGACCTACTTTAATGGAGGGAAAAGGAAAAGAATAGGGAAGCAATATCACATCCACTTTGATGAAAACATAGATAGTCATCAAGTACAAAGTGAAAAGTAAAATCCTACACAACTTCATCTTTCTAATTACTACTTACTGCAATATGCACTGATGGTTAGCATCATTAATCCAAGCGCTTGACCATAGCAAAAGCAATACCTGAGAGCTGGCTGTAAACTAAAATCCTTGGGCTGAATTTTCATTCCAATACACAGAGAATTAGTTTGAGAGCTCCTAGCACTGTTCATTTGGTATATTTACACCTCACTGTGTAATGCAGTGAAAACTTCTATGTCTCTAATGCATCATAAGTTTAACTTTTTCAGATGGGAACGAGTTGTTCTTGCCTTTGATGAAGGATCTTTGACTAAGCATCTCAATAGCCATCCTCCTCTCTTCCCTCTCCACCACATTAAGCATTTTCAGCAGAAGCTTCAGATTTTCAAAGAGGCTAATGATCAGGAAATGAAAGGAGCAGATAATCAGAGTGGCCTCAGCACTCAGGAAAATCCAGTCATAAACCCTTCAGCACTCACCATGTACTACTACTCTCCACCCCTCGTAAGCCTACAACAGCCTGATAATGAAACATAACTCTTCTATTTCAAAAGGTTTATAGTTGAGCAGAATTCAGCAGTTGCTGAACCAGAGTCCTGCAACCGAGCGGTCATTCCCAATGAACTCTTTGTTGCCTTACCAGGTCCTTGGATTTTTGTTATTGTTTATATTAGTTCATTGAAATTATGGCTTTCAGAGATTATAACTTACTGATTTTATTTCCAGTTTTCTAAGCAATAAAACCTTTCGTGGCAACTCCAGGATTCTGTAGGTTTTTGTCCAGAAGTCTTTGAAAGATGAACGTCAATGTACCAAATCTATATCTTGTAAACTCCATGACCTCCAGAGTTTGTGGGTAAAATTTCTGAGACAAAAAAAAAAAAAAAAAAAGAAATGAAAGGACAGGCTAATCCCACAGCAAGAAGTAACCTGAAAGTCCAGGCCCTCATCCAGAGCATCAGAAATACCTTTCTAATGAAGGAAACACCTCAGGCAGGGACTTGAACATGCACATCCCACTCTGCAGGCAATGCAAACATCGATATCACATGCTTCCAATAGGGTAATACTGGAAATCACTCTGATACAGGATGAACAGAATGGGGAAACTCTTTTTCCCTTCCAGTGCTATTCAGCGCAACCTCTATTTCGCAAACCCTCACAAACAGAGCTTTAAATGAATAAACAGCAAAAGGTGCATCAGAATCAAAACTGGAAAGAAAAAGAGAAAGAAGGGAGAAAGGAAGAACCATTCATCTCATTTTAACCTTTTCTGTGCCATTTTTTTTTTTGTTGATCTTCAGATCTATGAAGTATATTTAAGGAAAAATTGGCTTACTTACTTTCGCTATCTGTGTCTATAGTGCCAGAATACTACTCTATGTCATTTAGTAGCTAAGATTTAAAAAGCATCTTCCGGGATGTCTCAAACATGAAGCAATGCCATGATATTAGACCTTTTTTGACACTGATTTGATGGCTCAGTTTCTCTAAGCACTAACATAGCACTCTGTAATTAATGTAACTATAGATGATGTATCCAAGAAGAATTAACTCCGTAACTTAGAAAGCCAGAGCTAGAGTAGATAGCGAATGATAAGGTGGCCAGAGCTCTTAGGAGTCCAAAATTAACACTTTCACATGAAAACAACCAATCTGAAATTAACAGTTACATCTACATTGTGAACTCTGTTGTGATAGATACTGAACTAGCTGTAAACAACCTAACGCACATACTGGAAACAGTTTACAGTAATCCATAGCTCATCACAGATGGAACTGCCTCGTTCCTCAAAGGAGTAAATCCCTTCTGCATGTTTGACGTTGTACGGCTTTCAATATCCGTGTCAGCTCACATGCAGCTTGCCCAAGTGCCTCTCTACTGCACTGCAGTATGCAGCATGGACATACCACAGAGACCAAACATGGAAGGAAAGAATTTAACCAGCTCTCCACCAACCAAAGCTACAGAGTTCTCCATATCTAAATCTTTGCACAGATGTGATGATGTGCAGATGCATCTGAGCTCTACCTTAAGGACAAGCAATAAGACAAACCCAGTGTTATTCTAGGGCAAGCATAACAACTCTCTCTTGTACTTCACTTTTTAAATCTGCAGCCACAGCCAGTAAAGAGATTTAAAATTCAGGATCTCTGAATAATCAGTTGTCAGCTTCTGACTCACTGGTGTGCACAGACATCTTTAATGTTACCTAACACTGCTCTACAGATGCAGTGCCCCAAAAGATGTATTATCTCCCCACATACCTAACCTAAAATTTGAGACAGGCATGTAGGAGTTCACACTATCCCGAGGTCTGGAAAAGCTTATTTAAAGGAAATCCATTCTCCTGGCATTTATATCAGTCAGAATTGGTGGGATGCCTTCCAAGGTACACTGAGTGTCTTAGTTTCTCACTTGCTACTCAACCCAACCCGAACAGTTAGTTCAAGTCATCAGCCAGACAAGTTATCTGTTACATTCTACAGTACAGCCAACACTTTCCCCAAATCTGTGGAAGAGGGAATTGCAACATCTCGCAGTATATTTTTTGTTACTGTAGTCAATTGAAAATGCTGCTGTACTATTAGTATGAATTAGCAACGAATTGCTCCAGAAATAACTGAGACCAATTTTCCTTACACTTCTTGACACAGCACAGATACCATCAGTGGAAACACTCCGCCTTCAGCTTCATTCTTTTTGCTTTCAAATTGATAGCATATCTGAAAGACAAACCCGTTCTATTCATATCCCTAAACATGGATTAAATACTGTATTTCACCTGCAGACACAATTTCCAACTTTAGTCACCATTTGAAGTTAATCAAGGTATTTCCTCACCTTGTAATTTCTCACCTGCAGGTAGTTAGAACCGTGATTACAATTAAAATTACCACTCAAATCTTCACGCTGCGTTTTCGCTACCTACGTCAAATGAGCTATATTCATTATGAATTAAAATATTCGGAGATGTGTTAACATGCACCCCAAAAGGAACCATGAGATTTCCACTGAAATCTGCAGTTCAAGACTAAATGTGGGTAAACACCTCAGAACTCAAGATAAAACTCAACCTCATGAAAGCATGACTTGGTCACTTGAGTTGTCAGAGTCAGCATCCAAGATCCGCACAGTTCTTGTGCTGGTAGAAGCAGTGACCTTTGCATGCTCTACATAGCCTTCTCTGGGAGAGCTTTATCTGCTCAAGTCACTATTCTCTTCCTATTTTCTCAAGACCAGAACAGACAAAAGAAGCTGATGATCATACATCTGTGTGAAGAAATGAAAGCAGTAAGTATGCCAACAGTCACCCTAATCTTTTAGCGCATACATCATGTCCTTCCCTTGCACCTGTCTTCCAAATTGAAAATTCTTCAGACTGAAGACTCTCTTGCTGTACATCTGCATAGTATTACCAAGATACAAAAGATAACAGAGCCTGGAGAGATGCCATATTCTCAGCTGAGAGCCCTCTGGACTCGCTGTGTCATAGGAGAGGCTGTGAAAGGTGAGAGAACAATTCTTCAGCTCCCCACGGCCACCCATTTGTGTGAGACTGACCATGTCCTAATCCCGCTTACTGACTACCATATACCACACAGCAACAAATTCAACAGAAGACGTTCAGAGAGAAGATCTTCTGCAGGTACCATATAGCTGGAAAGGCAGAACTCTATCATCACAAATAAGCTGAAACAAGAGAAGAAAAAAGGAAACAAAAAAGAAGCAAGCACGACAAGATGTAGGGAAAAATGGCAAAAAGGAGTCTGTTCATAGAGAGGAACAACAGAAAGAAGAAAATGAATTGGAAAATAAGCCATCAGTATGAGGGGATGAGCAATGAGGAGGAAGTGTGAAAAGAATCCAGCTCTCTGGAACAGCAATTTTTAGTTACTAATACAAAGTGCCATCTTCCAGAAAAGCTGCTGCTTACATGTCTGAATGCAAGCAGCTTTAAGGGAAGTCCAAAAAGCCTCAGGCGTAAGAGCCTAAACCGTCCGGCTCGGGGAGCTGCAGGAGGAGAGATAACATTTCATAGCCATTTTCCGTCTGCGATCCAAATCTGGCACAGATGGCTTGCAAATGATTGTCACTGCCAGAAATCTGTACAAGATTGTCACTACCAGAGACCCTGTTATGAAATGAGTTTTACTCTCAGTCCGGATATCGATACTGTAAATACTCTCAGTCCGGATATTGATACTGTAAAAGCAGCCAGAGGTCAAAATATTATAGGACAGCTGGGGAGCCACTGTGTATCACACGGTGCAAAGCACACCCTCTGAGAGATGGAAAAACTCCCTCAGCCTCACCCTCCAACCGAAATCCACCTTTGGCACGCTGATGGGATGACTGTTTCGCTCCCAGCTCAGTCGCTGATCTCCCTTGAGCCTCGTCCCATTTCCACTTCAGCCAATTCCCTACAACTTCCTCTGCTCTTTTTATTTCCCTCGGCAGCAAAACCGAAGTGATACTTTATTTTCCTCTCCTCTCTTTTCCGCCCGGTTGATTTCAGCTATCAGAATCAGGGTAGCAATTGCCGCTGACGACGTGCTTGCGCAGCTCCTTGCCTCGACGCTGGGCCTAACATGGCTTTGATCTCAACTGGAGGCTCCGTGCAGGATAATGGTTATACCCTATACGAGAGCACAGACCCCCAGCTCTGACTTAAATGTCTTAACAGAACAGCACTAGGCTACTTCTATACGGCTCGAAAACTTGAGACAAGACAGCCTAATTCAGAGCAGAGCAGACACATGCTCTCTGTACCCTTTCCTTTAGAAAAAGCAGCTCTCATAAATTATCAATGCTATTCCCCACGGGGGGCAGCTGAGAGCGAGCTCACATGCACTGCAGTGCGCTCGCAACCACAAACTGCACCTTGCAGAGGGGGTGAGCGCCTCACCTGTGCTGCTGCCCTGACTACTGACGCTGTAAGATAGATATAATAGCAAATAAACGCATAGCAACAAGCGTGGGGCACCCTTCATCTTCAAGCACATCCGTGTTCCAGAACTTGTTTATACATCACGCTTTCAGAAACCTTCTTAGCTGCTCTAATTGCCATGATTCATGAATTTACAGCGCAGCTCCGCTCCAACACAATTCTCATCCAACTGTAATTCTTCACCTTGCAAATAAATAAGTAGTGACTGTTTATAGCTTCCATTTCTAAGCACAGTCTTCAAACTTCAAAGCGAATTCATAAAAGCTACAAAGAAAACGAGCATAATAAAGGCCACGAATGAAATGATGTGCATTACTACTATCACTCTATAAACTCAATTCTCTACAACCTATCACTATTAGTGTTTCAAAAGCAGAATACAGAAAAGAAGGAGAAGAGAAGGCATCCAGGGCCAAGTATCCAAGCCTCTGTTCCGTAAAGAAAAGGAACCTTTCATCCACCTGAGCATGAAAAAGGCGGCACTGACACAGAAAGAATTGGTTAATAGTTTTTGTGCGTTCACCTAACATGTTCTCGGCATCTTCAGGGTGGAAATGCAGTCTGCCCTGTGAGTTCTGGACATGCAGGTGGACTGCATGAACAAAGCATTCCAAGAGGCGCACACCCGGCTGCTCCCTCGCACTACACATTCCACTTCCACAACACAGCATTCGGACCTAATTTACTTATAGTTCACGCAATTTACTTATAAAACATTCTCAAAGGTGATGTCAGCCATACACGCGTTCAGATTCCCGTTTCCCAGATGAATGCATTTCGGGGATCCTGGAAGATATTTCAGATGAGCACCCGCCACAAGATCTGCAGAGACCTACTTTGAACTCTGGAGTCAGCTCCCCGTAAACCAAAAAGTGAGTCAACTCCTTTGGGAGAGAGCAAATCACGGCACAAGTCTAAAGCAGGCCGCTCCAGAGCAGGAGGGTGGCTTCTTCGCCCTGTGATTTGGGAGGCTTTTAGCAGTTGCTAACCATAAGGGTACGCTCAACGTTTGTGAAGGTGATGTGTGTGCATCGTCACATCAGTGTTTCCCTGAATATTTACTGCATCTACTCTGCTGGCTTCTTTAAGTGCACAGCGTGCAAAGAAAACCAGATGCTTTATTTCCTTCTTCAAAGCCACTGCTACAAAACCCCCGAGTGAATTTTTGGCCCCAGCCTGGGCAGAACCTTGAGTATGGTGGGAGAACAGGGGAACGGTTACGGGAAGAGCCGAGAGCAGCTGCCCTTGTGGTATTATTGCTTTCATTGCTTCGGCTCCAAATTGCATCAGAAATCACCAGCTAGTCATTTTTGAAGCTTACTGCCAATTCCTTACATCTTCTTAAAACACAGGCTCTGAAAAAGCCATGGGAGCAAGCGGCAATATCCTTGGGTTCGCTGCAATCAGTTTGCTTTCTTTCCCATTCCTCTGTTGATTAGAAGGATCGTGAGCACCGATTAAACCAACAGACCTCCACTCTGGGACCCATCGTTCCCTTTTTCCTCTCCATCCCAGGGAGTGATTTACGCGTGTCACATTGCATCAGCACTCGCACACCTTCACTAGAAACACTGCCACGTAGCCTGGAGCAAATGGACCCACAGAACAGCTGCCTTCAGCACGAAGTGTGCAGTGTAAGTAGTTCTGAACTTAGGACCGTCTATCACAACTAAGTAAATCGCTCTCTGTTCCCGCACCCACATGGACGACGTGAAAATTCTGTTCTGCTAAGGAATGAATGAAGCGAGCACGCCGCGCCGCGTTACGCAGGACACCTTTTCAAGGCGCGCGTGATTCTTTTGGCAATAGTTTGAGAAGGCGACTCCAACTCTAACAACGAAGCCGCAACGTGCCCAGCCGGAACAGCGCTCGGGGTTTTACCGCACGCATCCCCGCCCCGAGCTCGGCACCCCCGGCCCCCCTCGTGGCCCACGGACCGAGCTATCCCCTACTCCGGCAACGACCGTCCGCCGGGCAGCGGCGCCGGGGCGATGCGGGCGGAGAGAGCGCTCCTCCCGCCCGGCCCGGCTCCCGCTGACGCACGGGGCTCCCGGGCAGCGGCCGCGGCGGCTCCGGTAGCTTATGGCAACGACGGAGCCAATGGCGGCCGCCCGCCGGGCGCTGCCATGGCGATCCCGCCGCTCGCCACGGCCGCTCCGAGGGACGGGCGGCCGCGCCGTGCCCGGCCCCGCCGGCTGCTCGGCTCCCGGCGGC